>PVKC010009241.1:0-27118 GCA_004027635.1 Crocidura indochinensis
CTCAAAAATTTATTTTTTTAAATCAAGAAAATAAAGTGGGCCAACTCTATTCTTATAGAGAAAACCATCTTTGCTCTACATTTGTTCATCTTTGTTATGAAAAGCAGCATATCTCATTTCAACTCTCTCCTGCACCATCTTGCTTGTGTGTTTCCTCGTGTGTGTGTTTTCTCAATGGCATGGAAGAATGACTTTCAGGCAGTGGTCAGGGGGCTTGGTGACCAATAGTGGAAGTGTTCAGCTAAACTTGATAGTGATTCAGTGCTGAAGCCTGAGGCTTCCGTGTTGTCCAATTACATGGATCCATGGATCTTTAGCTTGCAGTGGAGATTGCCAGAGTACTGGCCAGTAAATGTAGAAATACAGTGATTGAAAGTGGGCCAGGGGCATGCAAGACCTGCACTTGAGCCCCTGCATAGTCTCCTTGGCACCTGAGTGCATCTTCTGAATGAAAGAAACTCATGGGTTTTTTGAGGTGTTGGCTATTTCAATAATGGTGTTGAAAGTGGATTTATATATGGCTTTTGCTTTCATTTCTTGAGTATATGAGTTTTATTTATGTGAGGGTCATCTCCAACTTTTAGTTCGAAGATATATCTGATAAGATTCTCTGAAATATTGTGTTTTTGTTTTTGTTTTTGGGTCACACTTGGCAATGCTCAGGAGTTACTTCTGGATGTATGCTCAGAAATCTCTCCTGATATGCTCGGGGGACCATATGGGATGCTGGGATTCAAACCACAGTCCTTCTGCATGCAAGGCTAACGTCTTACCTCCATGCCATCTCTCCGGCCCCTCTCTTAAAATTTTTAACACCCTTGTTACTTTCTAGATTCTTAATGACTTCGAGTGTGCCATAAAAGGAGGTATTTTTAGCCAATCTCTGTTCTGATTGATTTTGCTGCTTAGTTGTCCTTATACTTCATGGAATTGCTTTACTTGGTGTATATAAACCAGGATCAGATTCAGACTACAGGATTGCTTTAGTTCTTACCTTTCGGCTGGAGGCCTGGAGAATGTCTCTTAGGAAAACATCTATTTCCTTATTGTTTTATTTGTTTTCATGATTGTTTGCCTTTAAGCTCAGTCCTTTTTATAGCATATGCTCCATCCAGAACTTGGTATTAGATTTTTAAAAAATACTTGCTTTGCAAATGCAGAATTTATTTTCTCAAGTAGTGATCTCATTATGGCAAATTCTTCCAGCTTTTGATAAAACTTTGTAAACACAGCTATATATTATATACATATTTCCACAGTGCCCTTCTGTAAAGAGTTTCATTTAATCATCCTTATAACCCTGGTAGGGCTTATGATCTCCATTTTGCTGACAACTTAAGAGATTTAGGGGGTGCTGACTCTTCCTGGGTCACTTAATTAATTAGCTCTAGGATTTTTGCTTTCTCACTACCATATAAGAAGCAAGATTCTGAAAAGGATCCTGCCTGAGCATTGAAAGATCTGAATGTAGTTTCAGTGTTGTCATTTTGCAATTCACTCCTCAAAAATAAACAAATTTAAGAACAGAATTAACATCAAAGATAATAAATTTTTGTAGTTTAGAATTCCAAATCAAGATGGGAATGAAGTGTAATCTTCATTTTAATTGAAGGAATTTTAAGTCATATTATATTGGTATATTAACTTAAAATAAGCAGCAAGGTGGGAATGGATCAATGAATGTCATTTTCTTTTTCTTTTCTTTTTATTTTTTCTTTTTTTTTTTTTGGTTTTTGGGCCACACCCGACTGTGCTCAGGGGTTATTCCTGGCTATCTGCTCAGAAATAGTTCCTGGAAGGCACGGGGGACCACATGGGACGCTGGGATTTGAACCAACCACCTTAGGTCCTGGATCGGCTGCTTGCAAGGCAAACATCGCTGGGCTACCTCTCCAGCCCCCATTTTCTTTTTTTAATTGTTAAAAATTATTTTAAACACTGTGATTCATAATACAGTTATTGTTTTATCCAGTTATATAAGTTGTTCATGATTGAGTTCAAGTTGTAATGTCCAATACAGTGCACATATGACACCAGTGCACATATCCCACCACCAATTCCCCAGTTTTTTCCCCTTCCCCCTCCACCTGGTCTCCTCTGTGGCAGACATTTTTCTTCTCTCTCTCTCACTCTCTCTCTCTTTCTCTCTTTCTCTCTCTCAAACCATTTTCAATTTTTTTTTATACCTTTATACCTGGGCAGTGACACATAATGTTCTTAATCAAACAGTAGCAATTGTAGTGGGATTCTTTTACTTGCAGATGATAATTCATGAAAAAATATATTTGAGACCCTCTAGTACGCAGGGAGATAAAGAGATTACATTGAGCCAATTGTGTAAATTTAATATCTTTGTAATTTGTGCATTGAAACAGAATTCTGAAAGTTGTTTCTCCCATGTGCACTCAAAGTATTTAGTTATGGAAAGGTTAAATTTTAAATGAGGTTTCTGTGAGTAATATGCACATAAATTAAGCAGTTCAAATTAATAGTTTATTTTCTGGTGATTGTATCTTAAATGTATATAGAGTGACACACAGATATATGCATCTAAGTATGCATGTAAACAGAATGACCCTTATGTAAAAGTTAGAGTATGGATGTTCAATAACTTGTATCCATGTAGGTTATATTTCTCTGTGTGGTAAGTGTCAAATCATTGTGTTAAATCTCTGAAAAGTCGCAAATGAAAACCTTTCAGTTCACAGGAAGTGATTTTTATCATGTATTTTAAGTATAATTACCCCCTCTCCCAGAAACACACACAAGGCAGTAACATGTGCAGACTTGGGCATCACTTCTACACAGTTGTTTTGATGATCTGGGTTGCCATTGGACTTGCTGGTAATTATTTATGAGAATCAGCCTGTCTTGGCTATTAGTTACCATCTGGTCAACATAGCAGGTTTTTTTTTCTAGATGATGACAGAACTACTAAAGAAAAGTGGTATTTGATGCTTCTGAAAAGATATAATTTTAGGTACTTTTCTCCCTCGGGAGAAGTCCATGTCTCTCTTGAACATTTCCTCTACCCCTTTTTCTCTTTCTCTCCTACCACACACATTTCTGTAAATCATTGTCTTTCAATGAAGATGGTTTATTACAGACATTCACAGATAATTTTAAAGTTTGGAATCTCTATTGTAGCTTCAGATTAAATTTTCTGAAGTGTGTGTGGTGGTACATTACAAAGCAGCTCACTGAGTGGTTGGGAAGCTATTCTAAAGCAAACATCAAGGGAACACATAATTATTACTGATATTATTATTTAGTGGTATATTATAGAAATTCAGTTTTCTGGGTTTTTTTTTGCAGAATAGTATTTACTATTATGACTATTTTATGCCTATTGATTTCTGAAAATCTTGATCTATCACTCTATGTCTACATTTTTCACTGGACATTGATCATATTATACATTGAATTTTTCCAAAGTTGAAGTAAGGAAACTTTCCTTAACATTTCCTGGATAGTCACACTTAACATTTTCAATATTGGAAATTGCTCTTATCAGTCTTTATTATTGCCCATTGCCAAAGTATTAACATATGCTAGAATTAGAAGAATAATACATTAATCTCTGTCAGCCAAGTGGTTAATTGGACATGCTGTTAAATATGCAAATAATATATTTGCTTTACCCACTGATTATTTTTCTTAGAAACTGCCTTAAGTGAGTTGATAGAGTTTATGATGATATTCTGGACATCTTATGCCACCATTAAAAATAGAACATTGCTGAAAGTTGCTAATAAGTATACTTATAATCTCGTATACACAAGATTTGGGTACTTTTGATGCTTTTGTAATGATTGAACGTTGGGCAACATTCTACTTTTACTGTCACTAATGAAACTTTTGCCTCATTTATCTTATAATAAAAGTTTTGATTTTGCTTTTATGTAAATTCAAAGCTGCTGTGACCAGAGAGATAGTCCAGTGGCTAAGGCACTTGCTTGTCTTTAATGAAGTTGACCCAGGGTCAATCCCTGGCACCACAATTCTTGGATAATGAATGCTTCAGAGTGATCCCTGAACACAGATACAGAAATAAGCACTAAGCACTGCCTGGTTTAGCCTCCATATATATATATATATATATATATATATATATATATATATGTATATATATATAGTATATATAAATATTTTATTAGTTTACACATTCGTTTTGGTTTATATATAAGAAGACACTTAAATATTGTAAAGGCTTTATTTTCCTCATTCTTTGAATGTTGATTCTCTATAGTTTTTTTTTTTTCTTGGCTCTTGGGGACTCCAGTGATTCTTATGTTGTTTTTATTTAATTTATTTCAAACATCCATAGACATCTATTTGTTTATTTTTAGTATTTCCCCATATTTTGTTTAAGATGTTTTTCCATCTTTTGCTGTTGTCTGGAGGTGCTATGTAACTCATCTTTGCACTCACAAATTTTGTCCTCAGCAGCTCTTACTCTGCGTTTTTCATATCACCTGCCAGGTTTTTCAGTTCTGTCATTTCTGTTTGAATTTTTCTCATTTTTGCTCTTCTATTTTCTTGAGTTTTTAAAAGGCTGTTCATTCCAGGATTTCTCTTGAGTTTTTAAAATATCCTCGACATTTCCTCTCTAAAGTTTTTATATATGTCTGATATGTTCTTATATAAGGCCATATTTTGACTGATACTATTTGAGCCTTCAGAATTGCCATCTTCATTCACTCAGAATGATAGAGCTCTGTGTTGCTTTCCCATTGTGAATTTTGCAGTTTGGTGGTGTTTTATGAGGTAGGTCTCATTGACTAGAAATGATTTGCAGACATGTAATGAAATGGAGCTCTTCTTGGGGTGGGCTCACTGACCTTGGGGTGAAAATGGCTTTTCTGAGTCAAAGAGGAGCCCATTGCTGGACTGACTGCCTCCATATTTGGGGGGACTGTGTGACTGATTGGACCCCTGATTGGATGATTGAAAGACCCTTCTCCTTGTCCTGGTGCTTCTCTTTTCCTTAAAACACACTGACTTGAATGAAAATGGCTTTTCTGAGTCAAAGAGGAGCCTGCTGCCAGTCTGTCTGTTTGCCTCATTTTCATGGGATTTTCCATTATCCCCATTTTCTTCTCTTAAAGGACTATATGGAGGAAGAGGCAGGGTTATAAAGTCTATAAATTAACATAACTATATACTCCTTATTATATATTATGTACTAATCTAATTTCTCAGCAGACTGTCAACTCATTTCAGTCTCAAAATAATTTGCTTGTATGGTTATTAATAATCTTTATTCTATATGAAAGTCTACAAAGGTGTAGGGAGGTTAAGAGTTGGCCCTGCTGTGCTGGGGTACATGCTTTGCATGGAAGAAGTCTGAGTTCCATCCTCAGGATCTTGGGTCCTCTGAGCACCAGCTGGGGTTGGCCCTGAGAGCCTCAACATGTGGGCAAAAAAATCTCAAAACTTGGGGGTTGGAGAGATAGCATGGAGGTAAAGCATTTGCCTTGCATGCAGAAGGATGATGGTTCTAATCCCAGAATCCTATATGGTCCCTTGAGCCCGCCAGGAGCGATTTCTGAGTGTAGAGCCAGGAGTAACTCCTGAGCACTGCCGGGTGTGACCCAAACCCCCGACCCCCAAGTAAATTAATTTAAAAAATATCTCAAAACTTAAGAAAAAGTTGTAAGCCTTGTTACAAAAGTAAATTTTTGAGTCCTGGAGTTAAGCTAAATAGACAGGCTTTCAGCATCTTCATTAGGCTGCTAACAAGCATAATGTACCTGTCTGATAATTTTTTGTTTTCTCGTACAATTTTTATCACAAGTAGTCCTTGAAAAACCAGTTTAGAATAACTATATGAATTTACTTTGATTTCCAACAGGTCATTTGACTGATGGCTTAATGTTGCAGCCACATCTTCCAACTTAATTTTAGAAATCACCCTTCCTAACTATAGCCCCATCACAGGGCTGCCCTATGCCTTGCTTCCTCATCACTGTGTTTATTTTACTGACTTATTTATCTCAATATGTGTCACCAAATTAAGAGTAAAAGAGTGATTGATTTAAGATGCTTACTGATGTTTATTGATTTCTTTCATTCTCGTTGGCAAATACTTTCCCCACCAAATTGATAGGTCTGCTGTGATAAAAGACTAATTTGCAAATGTGCTCATGATTTACAATTAAAAGAGAACAGTCCCTATGTGTGTGATTATGTGATTATATTCCCCTGAGATGAAAGGAATCCCTCTGAAAATGGTGAAAATAAAATCATATAGTTTCAGAGCCAGAGTAGAGAGGAAAAGCTGGTGATGCATAAACTAATTTGAATTTTTCATAATTTTAATTATGGATTCTAATTATAAAATCTTGAAGATTTTTAAAAAATCAAGTTGTGTTGTTCATTTCTACATTATTCAGATGACTACATAAAGAACCTAAGTACTCACTCATTTCTTTTTTACTGTAAATTGGGGCATTATTCAAAAGAGAATCAATCTCTTAGCTATGTTTATCCTTTTCATTTAAAAAATTTTTTTTTACCATATCCAGTTATGTTCAGGGGTTGCTTCTGACTCTGCATTCAAGACTTATTCTGGGCAGTTCTCAGAGAACCATATGGGATGCCAGAGATTAAACTTGGATTGACTGTGTGCAATACAAATGTCATAGACACTGTAGTATCTCTCCAGCACTGTATATTTTTTGTTTCTCTACAGACTTCATATGTATCCTATAATATTAATACTATAGTAATCCTAGACATTTCCTAATGAGATAAAGTATAGTCACTTATTTCATTGTATTCCCTAGATGACTTTGGGCCAGTGTCAGGAATTCTTTGTTTCTACAAGAATAGAATAAGTCCTGCAATATCTACTTGGTTAAGCAGTTCTGAAGACTAGATAATGTTTAATAGCTTATGCAGGCTCTCTAGCAAGATGGTGATTTCTCTTTAACATTTCCCTCCTCTCCCTGCAATTCCACTAAGGAAAATACTGGGAAGAATTCCAGTTAGTTATAAAAATGACTGTCCTCAGAGGTTTTTCCCTTTTAATACAGACAGTCTTCTTCTCATGTAAGATTGATTTGATGAGACTTCTTAAGTAAAGACAAGAGATTGAGAGTGGAATTCTCATCCTGGCACTTGATTCATCAAAAAGAGTACAAAGTGAAGAAAACTGACCATTTGTTTGCCTTTTGTCCTGTGGGAAGTATATCAGGAAAACTGCATCAGAAATGAACTACTCCATACTATCTCTTACAGATGAATTTCCTTTTGCTATATTATCCTCTGGAAAATCTCCGAAGAATTTTGATTAGGTCTCCATAGAATAGAGTTGGGTAGAAGAGGACACACTGACAAGCAGAACTTAAGAAAATATAATTCTATAAACCCCACCCAGTTAGCTTTTGAAAATGTCATAAGTGCAATGCCTTTTTAACCTGCTGGTATTACAATGAAAACATCTTTCAGTAAGAGAAAGTATTTTCTTGTCAACAATCATCATGTTACTTCCATGGCTGTGGCCATATTGATGATTCTGATATAGTCAGATGCTTAGCCCAGACCAGTTTAGCTACAAATATGTATTTCAGAACAGTCAGCTACACAGAAATGCCCAGCAACAATAATTTAACACCTATTTTAAAAGTTATCTACCCAGTGGCCCAGGAAGATAATACAGCGCTTGCTGTGCATGTGGCCAACCTGAGTTTGATTCCTGGCACCCATTATGGTTCCTCAAGCCTGTCAGGGTGATCCCTGAGTGCACAGGCAGGAGTAAATCCTGAGTATCACACCAGGTGTGATACCCAAAACAATAAAACCAAACCTAATAAGTTAGCTCCTCAAATTATTGAACATGTAACAGGATTTTAATATTCCTACTTCTTTTCTTTCTAAAAAGAGGCAATTTGGGTCATTGTATAATGAGCATATTTTTTTATGTCAGTTGGAAGCAAATTTATTGCAGGCAGGGGATTAGTAGACGTGGTGTAAAATTTGGGACAGGACCACTTAGTAGATTCAACCAACATTTCTTGCCTCCAGAGCCTTTAACTGCTTGGAGGTGACATCAACAGTCAAGAGCCTATATGATCAGAGACTTTCAGAAGCAGCAAAATGTGATAAGGTTAATATTTTATTTTAATTGTCCTTCCTGGGAAGTTTACTTAATATGTCATATATTATGTCATATATCTACAACAGAACTATGGAACCATGACTTGAATTATCATCACAGCATAATCTGTGGGACCATGAACTTGAATTATCACCAAACGAGAGGCGGTTGAGTTTCTGAGTAGCAGAATATAGTTTCCAGTTTTCTTGCCTGATTCACTCAGGCAGGTCACCTCTGGGTCCTTATCAGGCCTTCCTGCTTTCCTGCATTCTCTAGTGTTTTGGTCCATCTGCAGACTCTCCATGGGGAGTACCCAAACTGGGGTAGTGTATCCCTCTAGATTATACAGTAGTCCTCAAACTATGGCCCGCAGGTCACATATTGTATTTGTTCCCGTTTTGTTTCTTCACATCAAAATAAGATGTATGTATGCAGTGTGCATAGTAATTTGTTTGTAATTTTGATTTTACTATAGTCTGGCCCTCCAATAGTCTGAGGGACAGTGACTGGGCCCCTGTTTAAAAAGTTTGAGGACCCCTGAATTATATGCCTTGCCATATGCTTTCTAGATGCTTTAAACCTAAAGAAACCATCAGGGGTTCAGTGGTCCCCCAAGTGCTGTGAAGGTTGTTTCAGAAATAGAGATGGAGGTCTGGGAGAATTTTAAGAATTCTTGGAGCAATAAGCCAATGTGTGTGTGTGTGTGTGTGTGTGTGTGTGTTTGTATGTGTGTATATGTGTGTGTGCTTTAAACAATATAAAGATGGAATTTATTTTTACTCATTCTGCACAATTGAACCTGACTTACAGAATCAATGTCTCACATGCTATGAGCAGAAGTTCAACCCATGGAATAATATATACTTTTTACAGCCTTAGTGAGAACAGTAGAGCAGGGAGCACACCATGCTCTCTAGATGCTCATTTTGAGTTGGCACAGAGGAACATATTCTTGATAGATGGACAGACACAGGTACACATGAAAGTCTCGCCAGGGCACGGCAGGCAGTCCTCTGTCTCTCCAGCCTTGAGGATACCAGAAGATGACCTTCATGGTTTCAAGTCCCACATCTGCCAAGATCAAGTATAATGGAGCCAGAGAAGCTGAATTTACTTCATTCAGCCTTATTCACAATGTGCAGATATTTAGGGTGTTACCCAAATGTGAGTGTTTATACATTCTCAGCTGGTAATCATTGTTTGCACCAAGCCAAAATTGCAGAAAAGAATCGGTCACCAATTCTGAACTGGTACCTGTTCCAAGTATGATTTTGGCTCCTGGTCTGTCCAAGGCCAGAGACCTGATAGAAACTAGCAAATCCATCCTTAAGCTACCTGCTGCTTATTCTTTCAAACCTTGCCAATGTCATAGGGTGGTACGAGCCACTTTGTCATTCTATCACCGATTTACTAGGGGTCCATCTGACTCTATCACACTGGACAGATAGACACCTTCTTCATTCCCCATATGCTTATTGGAAACTGGCCTATAGAAAATGTCCTACTGCTATGTCATGAGGTGCTTTATTGTATTTTTATTTTTATATTTTTTGGGACATTAATGATTATTTGTCATGTTTGAACTGACATGATAACCCCAAGAATTCTATAACCTAAACATAGTAGAATCGCCTACCCTTTGGAGTTGGCGAAACAGGGGAATGTCATTAAAAATGGCCAAACTTCCACCATAGATTTGGGACTAAAAATCTTGAATTCTGTAGCCTACCAGGCAATTAGGTGAGCCAAGTTTATTGTGTTTTGTCTTATAAACATAAGTAAATGATGATTCGTTTGGTTTTCTGGGCAGGAACCACCACAAGAGGCCAATTTTTCTAGATTGTCTAGGCTAAGAGAAAAGAATTAATGACACTTTGATAGAGAAAGTCAAACTAGAGGTAGTTATGTGACATGATCAAGATAAAGAGATTGACTTTTAAAACAGGTTCATGAGTGGGATTATTCAACTCTTGGTTTAGCCTGTTGGGTAAACTCACTGTCTTCTGAATGTTGTGACAATAACTCAGAAAAGTATGTACATGCACTTGAGACAACACTCAGGTTTAGAATATCTATATTTCATGAAAGCCCTGATGTTTTTCAGATGAAAGGTGACAAGCTGTACATAATTATTATATGGAATTATTAATGAGCCCTTGGGAAATTGAGTGAGTCTTTTAAAAAAACCATTGATTTAAATATTCAGCTCTTCTCCAAAATAGAAATGAAATTTACATGGAGAATCTCATTTAGAAAATGTATTCTGTTCGCAATGGAATACTATGCATCTGTCAGGAAAAATGAAGTCATAAAATTTTTCTGTACATGGATGAACATGGAAATTATTATTCTGAATGAAATGAGTCAGAGGGAGATAGATAGACACAGAATAATCTCACTCATCTGTGGAATTTAAGAAATATAAAAGAAAGAATGGCAATAATATTCAGAGATAACAGAGATGAGGGTTGGAAGAACCAGCTATGATATGAAGCTTACCACAAAGATAGGTGAGTTTTGTTAGAGAAATAACTACACCAGCAACTATCATGACAATGGCAGTAGTGAGAGAAATAGAATTTCAGTCTCAAAGACAGACAGGGGGTGGGGGAGGAGGGATATGGGGAGCATTGGTGGTCGGAAGGTTGCACTGGTTAAGTGGACCAGTTTATGACTGAAATCCAACCACAAACATGTTTGTAATAATGATGCTTAAATAAATATTTTAATTTAGAAAAGAAAATTATTTTTAGGGCCAATGTGCTAGTACAGTGTGAATAGGGCATTTGCCTTGTATTCAGTTAATGTGCCCAGGTTTGATCCCCAGTCCCTTGAGCCTTATCTGTCGTGATTTTGGACGAGAACTGAGCTAGGAGTAAGTCCTGAGCACTGCCAATTCTGGCCCTCAAACAAAACAATAACAACAAAGATAACATTTACTTTGCTTTTAATAGAATAAAAAAATGTTGTTCTAATGGCAGGAAGGATTGCATTTTCCCTGAAGCAGAAAATTCCTCCAACCTGGAGTAAATGTGTGCAGATTTATCAATAAGTTTAGACCATATAATTGAGCTACATTCCAAATATTTGTCTGTAAAAAAACACTCTATAAATTTTCCAAGTTGCACTCTAATTTTTATCAATTATGCTCTCTTAAGACAGGGTTTATGCTCTATTCCTATTAGAGTCCCCAACAATAAATATTGAAAGATACTGAAATGTTGACAGACCCGATCCAATTAGACCGTAGATAAAACCAACTATAATTTATTCTGTGACTTGAAATTGAGCTGAAAATTACATGCAGTCAGCACACAATAGGGTTTTTCAGTCTACAAATAACTGGAGGCATGAAACTTTACCTCATTTCCTGTGATTCCTTGATTCTATATTTTTCTTCAATATTCTCTATTTTCTATATTCTATATATCCTCCCATTCTATATCTTTCTTCAGTGTCTTGAGAGCTTTGAAAAAAATTATAAAATGTTGTCTAGGGCCAGCATAGAGAGTACCCTGGTTAAGGCCTTGCTCTCACATGTGGTCAATACCAGTCCAATCCCTGATGTAGCGGAAGGTCACCTAAACTGAGCACAGAGTAAGGATTAACTTCTGAGCACTGCTTTTTGCACAATTCAGCAAGAAGTGCACAAAATAAAACATGTCGTACATTGAAAATCAGGATATTTGGAGTAATGGCTACCAGTTGTTAACTGGATGATCACTTAAAAGTGGGACAAAGGATCTCTGGTCTTGTTTATGGATTTGTTTTTTTGTGGTGGGGAATGTTTTGGGGCCCACAACCAGACCTACTCAGGGGTTAGGCAGACTCTGTGTAGATCTTGTTGGTGCTGGGATACTTGTACTGTGCAGAACTGTGGATCAAACCAAGATACTCTCTGTTCTTTGTGAAGTGTGTTATGTAACATATGACATAATGGTTCTAAAGGACCTAAAATTATGTGAAGAACAAAAACAATATAATGATATATGTAATCCGGTTACTTACAAGAACAGTAATACTTTAGGCTGATGTAAACAGATGATTCTTATACAAGAAGACGGACTCAATCCCCCGCACCAAATGGTCCCTTAAAGTTTGCCAACAGCTACCTACCCCCAGCACCAGCTACCCTGGCCAGAGATGGGAATAACCCCTGAACACTGAGAGAGATGTGTTATAAAAATAAACAACAACAAGATTTAAATTATTTAAGCCTCAATGAGGGGGTTTAGGAAAAATTAAAAATGTCTCCATTGTATGCCTGTCACTTTCATTAATTTTTGGTTGCAGAATTTATATTCCCAAATATCTACTTGAAGAGTCTCTTCAATAACTCTTCGATAAGTCTTTGAGGAATAAGAGCTAACACCATTATCTTATACTGCAGAATTTTACTCAATTCTTTGTAACCTTCTAACACACACGTTGTCTAATGAACTCTGAGCAGTGACAGCTTTATATAGAAGATTGAAGGAAAATCACTTGGATGAGGGAGAGTGATTGGGGAAGGTATCTCATCTGATATCCTGATATCATCTAAGATCAATTGCTTTTGACAGCCCATTAACAAGGATATGCAATGTTGAGTGAGCTGCCTTTCTTCTACAAGGGCCACGTGTGTAAAGCAACATTCAGATAGAAGTAGACTCTGAAGGTTCTGTTTACAGACAGGCATGAATATTGTATTCATGGAATGGTTGTTTCCCTTAATGAAGTTGACTTTAGATCGCACAGTTTCACTTTGGAGGGTTCCTGTGTGCGTCTATGTGAATAGATATGTACACATTTATAATTTAAAAGTCTGCATACCTTCTTCCTTGTCCCTTTCTGTGTGAATACTTTAACTGCTTCTTAGTATCCATAGGATACATTATTTTAGGGGCCAGAAGATAGTCTGGGGGGAAGGCACTTGCCTTGCACTTGACTTCCCCATATTGGTCCCTGAAGCCACAGATAGCCTCCTGAGTACCAAGACTGAGCCATGAACATTTTTGTGTGCTCAGGACGGAAAAAATAATTTTTTAGTCTCTATGTGAGCTATTGCATGATTTCTTGGGGATTGAACCCAAGTTGGCTACATGCAAAGCAAATGTTCTAGACACTGCGTGACAACCTGTCTTTTATTTTACCAAGGATATTAGTTGTAGGGTTAGCATTCTTCCTTCGTTATACATTATTTACAATGTTTTTTTATTTTTATTTATTTTTTTGCTTGGGGTTTTTTTTTTTTTTTTGAGTTTTTCTCTTGTATTCTCTTTTTTGACGTAGAGGGAGGTGGCACATCTAGCAATGCTGGGGCCTTACTCCTGGCTCTGTGCTCAAGGATTACTCCTAGTAGGCCCAAGAGACAATATGGAGCACTGGGGATAGAATTCAAATCAAACTCTTTATGAGGCAAGTGTCCTGCTTGGAGCATTATCACTCTATCTCCAGTCTTGTGTTCTTTTATGTCATTAATGTTAAAAATTTTTAACTATCAAATTTCTTAAATCTATTATATCTTTCTAAATAAATAACATTTCTATTGGGTGATAATCTTCATTTTTTAAAATCTATATGAATGCCAAATATATATCTAATTTCAAGCAGAAACAGGAAGGTTAGAAATTACTTGACTTCCACCTATAAATTTATAGATGAATACACTGAACCCCACATAGGTTCCATATTAAGTTCTGGGTTTGTTCCTAAGTTCTGTATTATATTGCTATCTCTCAGCTTTATTCATGGGTTATTAATGAATAACTAACATGTCTAATCCATATATAATTAGTGATAATTTAAAAATGTGTTTTTAATTACTGAAGAATTTGAAATTATGTAACTCCTAGTGCAACAAATGATCTTTGATAAGATGAGAAAGCTTTCCATTTATAGCTTAAATCATACATTTAATTTTTATTATCTTTAAAACTTCTCATTGTTAAAATTTACTTGAATTGAGAGCAAACATAACTCCTATGTGAACCATTAAGTTGACAGTTTAAGATGTTTCTTTGGTTAATTTATATTATTTTGGAGGTTTTTTTTTTTTTTTCATTGAAAATAAATAGCATTAGGGCTAGGAAATGAAGGGAAATCTAAAAATGCGAGGAAGATTTTTCTAAGATGAACATTTTTAGGGAGATGAAAGTAAAGCTTAAGGATATGCTTTCTTTAACTAGGTTATTCAAATAGTGTACAAAGATGAATTAGTGTGACAACCTTCTTTCAGGTAAGAAAATATGTCTACCAGGGCTATACCTTAGCATGACCATAGAAACATAATGTGTTGGGTTTTGAATCTGGGCCAACCATATGCAAGGCAATTGTCACTGGTGTACTATCTCCATCCCTGATATGAAGGAATTTTTTAATATAAAATTAATCCTTGTTTGTATTTATTGCATACTGTTCTCAGTTTAAATTCTGTCTATGATACTATTAATGTATAGTTATTCAATATTTTTCCATCATAGTCAAATCTATAAGTAATTTAAGACTTCTTTGCACTTTTTCATCCATTGGAGATTTGCATGTGTGTGCTGGGATTTTTTTTATAGATGAAATTTCACAGGCTGGAAATGTTAAATGATCATATACTGAGGGAACTGTGAGAAGAGTCAAGGTGTGTTGGAAGATTCACCAGGCAAGATAAGTAAGAAATGGGTGTATGGAATTCTGTGTGTAGTGACCTCTTGGAGTGTGACAAAGTTTGGGATTTAGTAGATATGATTGGAGCAGGGGTCTCAAAGTCTTGGCCCACGGGTCATTTGCGGCCCTCCGTACAACATTTTGTGGCCCGCGGCCGGCCTTGAAATATGGCAGTATTCGCGATTATTCGCTTACCGAATAATTCCAATAAAAATCGCATTAGTAAGAAAAAAATCGCATTAAACATTCGCATACCCCGAGCAGTTCCATTCGGGGTATGCAAATGTTTAATGCGATTTTTTGCAATTTTTTTCTTACTAATGCGATTTTTATATTGTGACTATTCGGTTAGCGAATAATTGGGAATACTTTGTGCCTCGCGCAGATGTCATTTTCGCTGCTCCTGCCCGCTGTCCCCCCCCCTTTTTTTTTGTTTGTGAAATCCCTTATGTGGCCCTGCCTAATCCCGACTTTGCCTCCTGCGGCCCCCAGGTAAATTGAGTTTGAGACCCCTGGATTGGAGTGTTTCTAGTTCTAAAGAATACTGAAGTCTAGAAATAGAAGCCTCTCTCTCTCCTGCCCCCTTTCCACCTCAATCCCTTCTTCCTTTTCCTTTAAACTTCTTTTCTTACACTCATGCTCTCTCCTCTGTGCTTCCTGCTTCGCCCACTCTCCTCCATTCTACCTTCCTATAACCTCTTTTGTCTCAATTCTCTTTTTTTTTCTTTCAATTTCTTTATCACTCTTCTCACTTACTTTCTCATTTCTAACAGTACTTTATTTTTTTTGGGGGGGGGCGGTCACACCCGGCAGTGCTCAGGGGTTACTCCTGGCTCCATGCTCAGAAATTGCTCCTGGCAGGCAAGGGGGACCATATGGGGCACCGGGATTCGAACCGATGACCTTTTGCATGAAAGGTAAACGCCTTACCTTCATGCTATTTCCCGGGCCCCCTAACAGTACTTTTTGTACTTCAGACACATCTTAGACTCTTTCCACCTGAATTTGTGGGTACCACACTGAAGTTCAAGAATAAATATGAGAAACCAGAGGATAGTTTAAGGGTTAAAGTGCTTGCTTTGTACGTGATTGACCCGCTTTCAGTCTCCAGCAGGGATAGGATTCCCTGAGCACTACCAGATATTATCCAACCTCCAACCCCCTCAAAAACATATATAATAAATATGAGCAGACTTTTCCTTCCAGGTCAGACCAAGGTTTCTGGTGGCTTAAAACTAATATAATTGGAAGTGTTCCAGTTAAAGAGAAGAATGCCAAGTATTTAATAATAATGTCTACAGCCCTTAAGGTCACCTGGGGTGAGAAGGGCATGATCATGGAAGTGTTGGAGTCGAGAGAGAACCATACAGTATTTAGTTGAAGTCAAAAGACAACTAGATAGAAAAAGGTCTGTGAGGACATGCTTCCCACCTGCGTTTCTCTCACCTAAGGCTTGGAAAGAAGTTCCTACAGGTGAGTGAGCCAGAGGCTCAGGATTCATTATTTCCAAGAACCTTGTCTTTCTTCTCTCTCTCTCGGCATACCTCATTTTTTTGGTCGCTGCAACTTTCAATTTAATTAGTTTTCCCTCTTTGTGCCGATTTTCGCCAAATTGCTGATTTTGCTTTCTGAGTATTTTCCCTCCCACTCTCACCACCTGGATATCACCTAATGATTTTACCAAGCCATTTCTCTTCATTACTACTTTTTGCCTTCTCCTACTCAATTCCACACCCTACTCGAAGTTTAGTCTTGTTAATGAAGCATTTGCTTCAGTCTCCTGCCAAAGAATCTTCAATTTCTCTAAATTCCCAAGACTTACCATTCAAAATCTTCCCTTTCTTGGCTCTGGCTCTTTCTACTGTTTGAATATTTCTATCTGATACACATATCTGATACATTTCCTATCTGATACATTTATTCTATACTGAACAGTTTTAAGTTTTTAGAATGTTTCTTTTATTTCTGGACCAGATATTGTATGGAATATCTTACTCATCCCTTTTATTAAAATGGAGTATTCTTTGCAGCTTGGTATTTTTCCACTTTCTAGCTCATTTGACTTGCTGATTGCCTATATTTACTAAAAGTTTGCTAAGTGAGGGAATACAAGTGGGCCCCATTGGAAAAAGAACTTGGACGTAGATCTTGGGCATTGATTTGAAATGCTTTGTGTCTCTTTGTAAAATCTATGTTGCTTTTCAACAATTCAAAATACTGATTTTCTAGTCATCTGTAAAAAGTTGAAACTATAAAGAGTTTTCCATATGTAGTGTTTCATTTATTTCTGACAGTCATGCTATTCTCTTTTCCCATCTTTTCCTCGTTTCTTCTTCAAATCTTTTAGGATGCTATTTTGTGCTCAGAATGTGCCAGGCATCCTACCTTTTCCTCAGTGATACTCCTCTGCCAATGAGATAGACTGAAACTGAAAGAGGGTTAAACTAATGGTTTTTGAAGTAAGTGATACATCAGCGTCACTTGGAATTATCTTAGTTGTAGATTTGTGATCCCCAAAAAGATCTAGTCCAGGGATTTTCAGGGTAGCACCTCACAATCTATAAGTTCACAAGAACTCCAGGATTTTTTGGCACATGGCCAAAATTAAGAACTACAGTTATAAAGAATGGTTTGAGCAATGGCGAATACTGGACAACTTGGAGAATAGGGATGCTCAAGAGGTCAGGGGACCCTTCTCTGACCCTAGATGGGTCAGTGGAGAAAGATTAGGGTTCAAGCATGCAGTGATGCTTCGGTCTTGAAGTTCCAGAGACATCCCAGGTTTCCAGGCAGTGCTTAGGGAGCTTCCTAGGCTGTGTGATGAGTGTGGGGGAGGTGGGAGTGCTGGGAATGGAATTAACCCACCACTGTGGCAGCATTTACCTTAACCCTTGCAATGTAGACCTACCTTCAAGAGCTATATCTTAAAATAGTATAAAATTTAGTTTTTTAAACAGTTGATCATTTTTGTGGCTTGGGGTGATGACTTGAAATCTAACTAATGAGAAAAATAAAATAGCATTGTCTTCGAAGTAAATCTTCAACAAAGACAAGGAATGGCTCTATATTTAAATTCATCTGCCTCCCCTGATCTTTATTAGCTGTCAAGTCTTGTGATGGATTAGAGAACTTTGCATAGTTACAGGCTAGTATAATTCTCCAAGAGTTATCACCTGAAAATCCTTGTCTAAGAAATCATTGTTGTCAATTCTCTATATAAAACCTATGAGCATACTGAAGATGATATCTTTGATCAGTATATTGAAAAATCTTTACCCTCAAACTAATATATAAATGCATATACTAGTTCTTAATTGGACAAGTTACTAAATCCAACTTCCTTGCCTGTTTTGTGTCCCTCCAAATCCCAGGGGGAATATTTGGAGCATTTCCTTTCTTTCATTCATGATTATTTTGAGATGGTTCATTTCCTAGCAGAGTTTTAATGACACAATAGAAATAACCTTAAGTAGTGAGTCTTCAGTATCTCTAATGAATTCATTTCTGCCTGGAAGTTCATGCCAGTTAACCAGTAAGTAGAGGAATCAAGTGTAATGTATACTGTATACAGTAATTAGATATAACTCTTGTTTTTACTAATTTTTAGCCTTGTGCCATAGGTTTAGGGTAATTTGAAACTTACAACTGAACTTAATCTCTTCTGTAAATGGAACATGATAAGGTTCTTACAGTAGGTGAAAACCCTATTTTATTTATTTATTTATTTGTTTATTTATTGGTTTTGGGGTCATACCTGGCGGTGCTCAGGGGTTACACCTGGCTTTGCACTCAGAAATCACACTTGGCAGGCATGGGGGACCATATGAGATGCCAGGATTCAAACCACTATCTGTCCTGTGGTGGCAGTGTGCAAGGCAAACATCCTACCGCTGTGCTATCTCTCCAGCCCCTTTTATTTTTATTATATTCTTGTATTTATTTATTTTTTGATAACCATATTTTATTAAAATGTTTATATTAATGTTTTTCTGCCATATCCAACAGTTCCAAGGGCTTACTCCTGGCTCTGCACTGAGTGATGATTCAGGGCAGTGCTCAGAAACCATATGAAATGCAAAGAAGATAGAACAAGGGGCAAACATGTTTAAAGCAAGTACCTTAACCCTGTGCTCTGTTGCTGGCCCAGTAATAGATGTTAGTTTTTTGGTAATGTTGCTTTGATATCACTTAATATAACATCTGGTATGTATATATTTTCAGGAATATTGGCTGCCTTCATTATATTATTATATAATTATATAATTGCTGATTTTAATGTTGTGAACGTTATAAAGACATGAACTAGTCTTCTGGAATAATATTGGAGTTACTTAAAAGGCATAAGTGCTAATAATTTTTGATGGCCCCCAAACTTAAAGCAACATCAAACAAGAGGCAACTTGCCTCTCTACACTCTTAAAGTGTTGTCAAAATTCATTTTCCCCCATTCCTTAAGAAGTAATATTACTTGCCTCAAGAGTCGGTGAGTACAGCAAGGGTAGAGAAGGGACCACATGACAATAGGAGTTGGGAATGATCACTCTGGACAAGAATTGGCTACTGAAGAGAGATAAAATGATAGACATGACACACCTTCACTAACAGTATTGCCAATCATTACTGTCTAAAGAAGAGGGTAAGGGAAAAAGGGGAGGTGAAAATGTCAGCTCTAGAATCAGGCAGGGGGGTAGATGGGAGAAAAAAGGGGGCATTGGTGGCAGGAAATGTGCACTGGTGAGGGCTGTTGGACATTGTATGACTGAAAGTCAATCATGAACAACTTTGTAACTGTGGGGTAAAAACTATATTATGAACAACCTTGTTCAAACAATGATTAAACAATTTAAATAATATTTAAAATAAATAAAATATTATTTTCAAAACAAAATCCTCTCACTTTAGAACTGTGTTGTCGCTTTCCTTATGCCAAATTTCTACAACTGCATTTAAAACATTCAAAGTCCAAAGGTGTCTGGGTCACTCATAGGATGGAAAGGTGACTCTTTTTTTCTTTCTTTTTTATGTTTTATTTTTTATTAATATCTTCATTTAAACACTTTGATTACAAATATGATTGTAGTTGGGCTTCAGTCATATAAAGAACACTCCCCTTCACCAGTGCAACATTCCCATCTCTTAAACTCTCTTTCACATGAAACTCAGCTCATTTTTTCTCAGTAAATAAGTCTCATCTTATTCATTGTCTAGCAGAACCTACCAGCTTCTATCACCCATACTCTGTTAGTTGAATGGTTTTTTAGATGGAATAGCACAGACCTGAAGCTGGCATGTGTTGGATGATGTTGGTCAATTGGGCATCATTGGATGCTTTCTCTGCATGCTTTCTTTGGCATGGGCATTGCATTCCAGCTACATGTTTGTTATTCTGTGCTGCTTTTCCTTCATGCTGTGCACAAGCTCTCTGAACTCTCTGTGGCTGGCGGCCAGGGAAAGCTTTTGTTCCAATGAGACTGCCTAATGCTACTGTTTACATGGTTCCTGGCTCTGGGAGTTGGGCTGTACATGGTGATGATTTTTTCTTGTTTCCTGGTGCTCCAGTTGTTAATAATCAATCCCGAATGGCTGAATTCTTTCAGGATGGTGAGCACTTAATTTGCCACCACAATTTTTTTCCGACTCAACTTCAGGGCTACAGTAATTTGGCATAAAAGAGGGTGTGTGGTGCCAGCAAAGTACTGGAGTCCAACCATTGCAGTTGGAATCATAGGGCATTTTACGCATATTGTTAGTTCAGTAAATAAAAGGACCAGACTTCTGTGTGTGTCCTCATCAGAGCAACTCTGGGGTTGGCCATCCATAAACCCCATCTTCACAACTCATGATCAGAGCCTGCAATTATTTCACATACTTGAGTTTAATTTAAAATTATCTTTCTAGAAGGCCAGAGTGATACATAGTACAGTTGTTAGGACTCACCTTGCATGTGGCTGACCCAAGTTTAATCCTGGGTACCACATATGGTCCCCTGAACCTGCCAGGAGTTAGCCCTGAGCACTGCCATTGAGGCCCCAAAATCAAAAAACAAACAAAAAGCAAAATTCTATTTTCACAGCCAGAAATACTCTTTTGCTTCTTATTTGAATTTTAGTTCTTGAATTTCCCTCTAGTCCCTAAATCTTATCCTTGTTCTTACTCCATGGCTGAAGGTTTTTCTTCCTATTCTGAATAGGCCTATTTTAATTTGTTATGTGTCAGTGCAAAATCATTTGACACTTCATTGTATTATTTTCTATCCAATTATGATTTTATATCTTTTGAAGCATAACACTCCTATTGTAAGATGCTATATTTTTTCTTTTCTTTTTTATTAAAATCTTTTTTGGGGGGGCTGTTGGGTCACATATAGCAGCGCTTAGGGGTTACTCCTGGCTCTATGCTCAGAAATTGCCCCTGGCAGGCTCGGAAGACCATATGGGATTTCGGGATTTGAACCACCATCCTTTTGCATGAAAGGCAAATGCCCTACCTCCATGCTATCTCTTCGGTCCGCTATATTTTTTTGTACTGTGTTCAGAGGTGAGTCTGCCTCTAGACTCACCCAATGCTAATTACTTACTAGCCATAATTCTCAGTGTAAGACACAATGAATACTTTTAAACTGATCTAGATTCTTTTAAACATCATCTTTGAACACTGCTATGATTAAAATTATTGATGACCAGAGTTGGAGATTTTGAAATGCTATGGAATGGTTTTGCTTATAAATATTGAAGCCATTCAATCATTTGAATGGCCAAAGTTTACTGCGGTTGGTGGTGTGTGATGAACATTGTTAGAAAGTTTAAATCTTTCCAGAAGAATACTTCTTATTGCTATAGTAGACCTTGGACCTGCCAAAGAAACTTTCTTGTATATCTGTTAAAAATACTGCAACTTCAAAGAGTATTGAAGGAGGAACAAATGGAAAAATAGTGAAGTTAATGCTTAGGAAACATTATATATGGAGTAGATAAGCAATTGCTTGCTGACCCAAATGATTTTAATAAGTAAGAGCTGAAAGTATTTCTTATTTTGCTTTGAGTTTTGTCAAGTTTCAGGATGTCATGTTTCTTCTCTTCTCTCCCAGAAGCTCCCAAGTTCTGGTGCAAATTATACTATTTATTACTATACATCTTTTCAGTATGTTTAAACATTTGAGTTTTACATTATCAGTCAGATCAAAATCATCTTGATTAAAGTTGAGTGACCGATATCAAGTAGTATTTCTCCACTCTGGCATTTAAAGAACATTGTAAGGGAATAAACAATGGCCAATTACAGACAGGTTCTGTGAGAAGTGAATTTGCTGAGTGGGGCCTGGTATAGGGGTGAGACATGACAGTGGACTGGGAGTACTTTGGTGATGGATAATATCTAATATCAATAGTAATATGAATAATTTAATAACTTATAGTATCTACATTTGAAAACAAATATGATTAAAGAAAGTGGTAATAGGGAGAGGACCAGCCTCTTTTTGGTTCAAAGTGATTTATTTGGCTGATGATGGAGAGAGTCATGGGGTTTCTCTCTTTAGACATCTTTTTTTTTTAAATAATTTTTATTTTGACTATAAAGTACTTGAGATGAGTAGATCTTGGTACAGTTTGTGAAGACACTCAGAAAATGATGGCGGTCAGAGCAACTGTAATTTTATGCTGCATTTTATGAAGCAAAGTAATTTTAAATTTATTGGTTTTCATTTTGCATAATGCAACAGCAATATATAATTAATGATGGGGAAATGTTATAAAACTCAGCCCAAAACTAAAGTAATTAAACCAACAGGCAATTTAGACTGTTAGTAAAACTCAAATTGTTATAATTCCACTGATCCTATCGAAATATATCTCTTGGGAATGAACCCAGTTTAACCTAAGGTTTTCAATGGTTCTTTAAATATGATTTTTGAAAGATAAAATCCAACTTTAAATCACTTTTATTTAAAAATTGAATGATATATTTTGTATTTAAAATAATTATTAATTACTAAAATTTATTTAACATTAAAAATATTTTATTTTGAAAATATCTTATACATGAATTTATATAGATTCCTATTATAATGTGAAGTATAATTTTAAAAATGCTATGTTTAGCAAGTGACTGAAAGAATAAATCAATATGAATATTTGAACACTATGATTTATTTTTTCTCCAGAGATAACTACATTTTGAATTTTGTGTTAATACATTTTTACTTGAAACAGTTTCATTATATATATATGTATGTATGTATTTACATATATATGCATAGCCACATGTATATTTACATAAAATGCTACAGTATGGAGTCTTCCTGATTTAGAATATTATATAAATAGGATAATTATGACAGTGTTTTGCTTGTTTTATAATTTTTTTGCCATATATAATTTACTATTTTTTGATAGTGCACACCATCATTTTAATAAATAAATCACAATAAGTTATATATTCAGTCACCTTTAAAGATATTTGAGTTATTTTAAATTTACTGTGACTCTGAGTAAGTAATGCCTAGGAATTTGTGTTATTACACTTAAAATGTATATGATAAGGCACATAGTCATTTTCCTAGTAGAACTTTGAGTCGTTTATAATTTCTAGTCATTTTCTCACTGGAAAACAGAAGACCCCATTGATACATGTACTCATATAAGGTTTTTAAATTTTGGCACCTGGGTAAATGTACAATAGTAACTTTTTGTGATTTAATTTGAATTGGATTGTAATCAACCTCCATGTTTTCATGTTTCATGATTATTTGAATTTCCCCCTTTGAAAAACATCTGAACACATTTTAGATCCATTTTCCTCTTCTTTTAGCTTGTTTGTCTTATTCTTATTGATTTTTTGGAAGTCATTATATTTTCTCAACATTGCTCCTATTTGTGGTTAGAATGTTCACTTTTTTATGGGAGTTTTAAATGACAAGTTCTTTATTTTAATGTAGTCAAATTAATCAATATTTCCCTTTTTAGTTTGCATTTTGAAATCTTATTTACGGAATACTTTGCTACACTTAAGTCATTAAATCTAAAATCTGCATACTTGAGGTTCCAGTGCTTAGAATTCACTGTCATCTTTTTCCAAAATAATAAAGATTGATTTGAATGATTTGATTTCTATCAATATCTAACAATGTAATGGTCCATTTTGTTTAGTCCTATAAGTTAAGCACTTTTATAATTGATGGACTATTTTTTATATTTACTTAAATGTTTACCATTTCTTTTCCTTCCTTTCTTCCATTTAGAGCTTTCTTCTGTTTTCATTTTCTATTTTTTATGACACACATTCTATCAAAATTTCTTACTGAAGGTCCTTTGGATGTCTCACTTATCCACTTTCAATTATTTAAAAATCTCTTCACATAAACCATAATCTGAAAGTTTCATTCACAAGGTAGTACAAGTATGAAGGAGCAAATGTTTCAAACTTTGAATCTGCTCTTCTGTTATTTGCTGGGTTTCAATTGAAGTGTTCATCAGTGAGCTGTAAATCCATCATTCCTTCCCAACAACTCTTTCATTTTGTCTCTTCTTAAGATCTTCACTTTGTGCATTCTATTTTTTTCTAGAATCTATTTTTCTCTCTCTAGAGAGTGAAAAGTTTGTTCTCTTTTATCTCACACAACTACCATCTGCCTGTCCTGAGGAATTCTGCCATTCATCAATAATAGAAAACCATCCTTGGCCCAATTTTCTTTCTGCTTGTCTTCTACAACAATCATGAAATGTGTGTTGGATATTCTTATTATCTCCTCCATGTCTTCAACTACCTTTCTTGAAATATCTGTTATGTAAAGTGCATGCTAGGCAGCATTCTTCTGAAAATTCCCAGGAAATTAAAGTTCTAATACACTATGAACAAATACCCTGATATCTTCTGAATGTAATTGTTGTTCTTTTGGGGGAGACGGAGGGTTGCTCCTATGTGGTGCTCAGGAAGCCAGGAACCCCTTCTAGAGTTTCTTAGTACCAACTAGGCTTGTGGTCTAATTAGAGGGTCAGGGAATGTGACGATACTAGGTTCTGTTTTCCTAGGGTCACTTGGCTGCCCCTCTGGTTATTTTGGAGACCATGTAGTATCAGAAATCAGACCAGAGTCAACAGTAAACAAGGCAAGAGGAAAGGTATGTGCCTGCACACTGGCTAGACACTTGTTCATTTTGGGCCATATCTGGTGTTGCTCCCTGGCCATTCAGCTCTGTGCTCTGGACTGCTCCTGGCAACCCAAGTGACCATGTGGTGCCAGGGTAGTTGTGTGCAAAGTACTAACAGTAACAACCAGTTCTTTCTCTTTTCTCCTCTTCTCTCCTTTCACTCTCCTTTCTCTCTTTCTCCTTCCCCCCTCTCTCCCATTCACTCCCTTCTCTTCTTCCTCCTCTCTATCTCCCATTCTCTCTTTTCTCTTCTTTCTCTGATCTGCCTCGCTATATATTTTAATGGAATTTTTAAATTGACTTTTAAAAGCAGGAGTAAGTTAAGCTTAAATGATGTTTCAGGTATCAAAGTTACTTGGGGATATGTGCAGGGTTGCTGAGGGACTCTTTGGCATCCTTTCAGTTATTTTTTTTTTTTACCTTTTCTGTAAGACATTTTGGAATTTGTTGCTCTATTTTATTAAGTGTACACCAGAATACGACTGGCTATGCATTAATCTTATTTGCTGTATCATTTTCCTCAGCATATTGATTCTTCCCGTTTATGTGGAATAGCTTTTTATTTTCCTATTGGGGGCCATGCTCAGAGATATCCTCCTCCTCTATTCCAGGCTCTGTGCTTAGTCCTGGCTATGCCCAGGGAAAGAGTTTGGTGCTGGGGATTAGTCCCAGGACAGCACATCAGACTCGAGCAATCCCTCCAGTCTTGGGATGATGACTTTAAAGAGTAGGTTGAAAATAAAAAATAAAGATTAAAAAAAAAGAAAGAAAAAAGAAAAAAATACAAAAAAGAACAAAAAAAGAAAGAAAAAAACCAAAAGATAAAGAGTAGGTTGAGGGACTACAGAGATAGCATAGCAGTAGAGCATTTGCTTTGCATGCAGTTGAATCAGGACAGACGGTGGTTCGAATCCCTACATCTCATATCTCATATGATCTCCCCTGAGTCTGCTAGGAGTGATTTCTGAGTGCAGTGAGTTGCCGCTTAAAAAAAATAAAAGAGTACTTTGAATATGTTATCATGTTATGGGGCAGCATTTGTAAAGTGTACTATATTTATATCTAAGGTGAATGTATTCTAATGAGCTATTTACAGATGGAGCACTCCAATGTTAAAGGTTTTGAATTTTTGAACAGGAATGGTGTGGGGGTAGATAGTTAGACCAGTAAAATATGACATGATTTTACCTTGTCTAGCTTTACATTTTGATTCTCATTTGTTTTCAAGGTTGTTTATATCGAGTTACCAATTAATCTCTGTAGATCCTTAATTTCAATCCCTTACTTTAGGTTTACCACTGATCCCCACTTTCACAGTATTGGACAACACTTTTAGTGAAGGGGCAGTTATAGAAATAAAGTGGCAGTTGGGGTGTGAATATTTTACTATTTCTGCAGATTTCCATGGCATTTTCTTTTTCCCCCTTCCAATCCTGTTTTACAAGCTTTCTACTAAATAAAGAAAACTGATCTTATCCTTAACTATAGAGTTCTCAAGTTTCAAAGCATTAAAGCCAGCCCATCGAGCAGGAGATTCTAAGCCAGAACCTCCATGTCCTTATCATTGTCTCTTTTATTTTCTTCTTCCCAGTATGATTCTCTCCACCTGAATTTATTTACAGGTAATTTTCTTCCTAGATATTTTGTTTCTCATCTTCCTGGCTGAAGTTATTAAATTCCTCAACCCTGGCTTTTATGTCCAATGTATAGGAACACCCCATGTTATTTTCATAAGAGCAGATATATTTCTCTCTATTTATTTATTTATTTGTTTGTTTATTTTTTGGTTTTGGGGACACACCCGGTGACACTCAGGGGTTATTCCTGGCTATGCCCTCAGAAATCACTCCTGACTTGGGGGGCTATATGAGACACCGGGGGTTCGAACTGTGGTCTACCCTAGGCTAGTGTACGCAAAGCAGATGCCCTACTGCTTGCGCCACTGCTCTGGCCTCACAGATATATTTCTATTTCCAGTCTTGAATTATTATTTTTTTTGGCTTTTTGGGCCACATCCGCTGATGGTGTGATCAAACCACAATCAGTCCTAGGCTAGCACCTGCAAGGCAGATGCCTTACCTCTAGGTCTCTGCTCCATCCCCATCAGTCTTGAATTCTTAATACAGAAACATTATAATAGTGGTTAGTTTCCATACTGTTCCAGTGTTATCCTTCAGTAATGCAGCTTTTGATAAGCTGGACCCTGTGGGCTGATTAATGGGTGGGTTTTTTTT
>PVKC010009242.1:0-26989 GCA_004027635.1 Crocidura indochinensis
GATTATTGTATCTAGAAAAAAATTTTTTTTTGGTTTTTGGGTCCCACCCGGCAGGGCTCAGGGGTTCCTCCTGGCTCTATGCTCAGAAATCGCTCCTGGCAGGCTCAGGGGACCATATGCGATGCCAGGATTCGAACCACCGTCCTTCTGCATGATAAGCAAACGCTTTACCTCCGTGCTATCTCTCCGGCTCACAGAAAATGTTTTTTAATTAAGTATTTGTATGAGTTTTTGTTTCTAAACGTTACTGAAAGAGAGTTTAGAAATTTCTCATATGCTCATTGCCTCGAAGTAGGCGAATTTCCTTGGTGATTATCACAGTGCAACTTTAATAATTTTGGTTTTGGGGCCACACCTAGTGACGCTCAGGGGTTACTCCTGGCTATGTGCTTAGAAATCACTCCTGGCTCAGGGATGCTGATGATCAAACTGATGTCTTTCCTGGGTCAGTGGCATGCAAGGCAAATGCCCTACCACCGTGCCGTAGTCCCAGAAGTTTAATAAATTTTTTTGTTTAGAAGTTTAATAATTTTGATGTGCTATTAATATATTCTAGATTTTTTTAAAATTTTCTGATTATCTTATTTAGACACCATGGTTATCAGGTTGTTAATATAGGCTTTTTTTCCACAGTTAAAGCTGTTCTTGTTTGAGTTACAGTCATAAAATGTATAGCAATCTTTTCTAGTGCATGTTTCCCTAACTGCCATTGCTAAATTTATCAAATAAAAGGCACAGTGGCAAGTTAAATCCATAAACAATAATCCAACCTCTGACCAAGAGGAAACTCACATCACTTCTAAAAGATAAATGTAGACTCAGAGTTAAAGGCTGGATAAAACATCACGTTGTCCAGGAGTAACAAAAATAGCAGCAGCTTTTTATTTTTATTATTTTTATTTATTTATTTATTTTTGGTCTTTGGTCACACCCGGCAGTGCTCAGGGGTTACTCCTGACTCTACGCTCAGAAATTGTTCCTGGCAGCCTCAGGGAATCATAAACTTTGAAGCTAAAACATTTGTAAAAAACATACAAGAACAGTTATGACAACACTAATCAACCCATCAAGAGTCTATATAACAACCATTCATATATATGCACCAAATAAAGGAGCATCAAAGGGCTGGAGACATAGTACTGACAGTACAATGCAGATAGTACAAATACTATGCAAGATACTATATAGATAGTATAGGGGGTTAAGTCATTTGCTTTACTTACAGGCTTATTCCCTGGCCCAAAAGCAATGCCAACAATTAGTCCAGGCACAAAACCAGGAGTAAGTCCTAAAGTAAGACCACCAGCTATAATCCCCAAACTAAATAATAAGAAAGTATGCAGAATATATAGAGTAATTATAAAAAGAACTGGAGAAACTTTAATATCAAGATAATTTGTAGTTCCCCTATCCGAATAAGATTATTGTAATGATCTAGGTAGATAAAAGAAAAAACAAACAAAAAATGAAAAAGAAATAAAATAAAATAAAAATAATAAGAGTTCCAATGAAAGTAAAGTCAAAGAGAACAAGTCATTGTAATCTACATGAGACCCAAAATTATAATCCTTAAAAATTCATAGCAGTCATTTGGCCAACCAAGCAATCTGTAGTCCTTTGATTTGAAAAGTCTAAACTAATTCCACAGTTTCTTTAGCCACTCATCTGTTGTCAGGTATTTGGGTTGTATTCATTTATTTTTAAAAGAAAGAAATATTTTATATTTCACTTAGCAAATAATATTCAAAAATGACAGTTAGCACATGTACTGAGTTGTGTTAGAGAATATACAAAAAATTATATGTCAGATGAAGATGTATGAAAAAATGTAGAACTTCCCAAGTTAATTGAGAAGTTACATATCTAAGACACATGTATATTTTCATAAAAATAACAAGTAGTTTATATTGAGATTTAACTACATTCATTTTTATGAAAATTATTCTTTAGAACATTCCTACTAAGGACCAGTTCTCCTGCTCATTGTTTCTCCTATCTTTGGGCTTTGGTTATTCTTACTAGAGAGCATTCTGTGTCTATCCCTCCCCTTTGTGATTCCCTTCCCTTGACAGGAGGCATTCCTGATCCATTCAACTATCAGCCATTTGCATGACTTTATGATTTTTTCTGTCAAATAGTATTTCATTGATATATATATATATATATACCATAGATATATATGCCATAGGTATATATACCATAGCTTATTAATCCAGTTATCTGTTATTGGGTACTTGTGTTGTTTCCAGATTTTGGCTATTGTGAATAGCTCTTCAATGAACACAAGTGTGCTAATGTCATTGCTGCATTGTAGGATTTTTTTAGGTTATATTTCTAGAGTGAATTTTGGGTGATATAGAAGCTCAATTCCTAGCTTTTAGAGAAATGATTTTAAGATTGTGTTCTAAAAATGCTGAACCAATATACATCCCCACCAACAATGAATAAAAGTCCCTTTTTTGCTTTCATCAATACAAAGCCTGGTTAATGTTCATTATGATGGTTGCCATTCTCACTAATGTGAGGTGATATCTTATTGCTGTTTTGATTTGTATTTTTCTGATGTTATATGCAGAATTTTGTCATATGCCTTTTGCTCATTTGTTTTTCTTTTTAAGAAGTTTCTATTTATCACTTTTTTTTCACTTTTTGATGCACATTTTTGCTTGTAATGTTCCACTGGATATTAGCTATTTATTAGATAAATGGTCATCAAATAATATCTCTAAGACTTTGGGCTGTCTTTTTATTTTGGTCATTGTGTCCTTTGAGGCGCAGAAGCTTCTCAGTTTAATAATGTTCCATTTGTTTATCTTTGCTTCCACTTACCTTGTCAGTGACTTTTCATCCTTAAAGATGCCTCTAGCTTTAACATAAGGATAGTATCTTTTATTAAGAAGTCAAATCTTGGAGGCCGGAGAGATAGCGTGGAGCTAAGGTGTTTGCCTTGCATGCAGAAGGACAGTGGTTCAAATCCCAGCATCCCATATGGTCCCCTGAGCCTGCTAGGAGCAATTTCTGTGCATGGAGCCAGGAGTAACCCCTGAGCACTACCGGCTGTGACCCCAAAACCAACCAGCCAAACAAACAAAAAAAGCCAAATCTTCTAAATTCAATGATCATCATCAGATTGCTTAAAACTTGTATTCTCTTCTCATTAAGCTACATTAAAATCCAGATGGTCTGTCTGCAGTTAAAGTTTAGCTATCACTAAATGCCAGCTAGAGAAGTTTATTGTCATAGCATCGTGATTCTCCAAATCTCCTCTCATTTGTAAAATTGACTACTTTTACATTTTGCTATTTAGTTGTGTTGTAATTTGTTGGCTCCCCTGCTGTTATATGAGATCGGTGAGAACAAGCTTCGGTCTTATTCCATAAAACAAGAATAGCAAATATTTGTTCCTGTGAGGATTTAGACATAGGGCCATATAAACAGAAATAATCTTGTGATAAGTAGGAAGTAAAAAAATAATTCAATAATATTGTCTGCATTCTCCAAGAATACCTCATAATACGTGATATTTGAAGAATAAATAAATGTTTCATTTTAGAATAAAATACGAGAGAATCTGCTCTAAGAATGATTATTGTCTTTACTTGACTTTTGCTTTAACTAACTTAGAAATGTTTGAGTGAATAGTTACTGAATTCATCCTGGAACTTAAGTGCAATAAGAGTTCTGAGTCATTGGGATTTGAAATCTTAGTGGATTTGAAATCTCAGATGACTGAGGTCGGAAGGTGGCACTGGAGGTAAGGTACCTGCCTTGCCTGCGCTAGCCTAGGACGGACCACGGTTCGATCCTCCGGTTTCCCATATGGTCCCCAAGCCAAGAGCGACTTCTGAGCGCATAGCCAGGAGTAACCCCTGAGCGTCACCGGGTGTGGCACAAAAACCAAAAAAAAAAAAAAAGAAATCTTAGATGACTTAAATGGTTCCCCTACTATAACCATCCTTATGAGTTCACTGTCACCACCACTATCTGCAAATTTTGGAGTATATATTATCCTACACTCTTCATAGAATATAAATATATTTACTGCTTAAAATAATTTTTTTGGTTACTCCTGTCTATGAGCTCAGAAATTGCTCTTGGCTTGGGGTGACCATATGGGATGTCAGGGGATCGAACCGCGGTCAGTCCTAGGCTAGCGCTTGCAAGGCAGGCGCCTTACCTGTAGCGTCACCGCTCTGGTCCCTAAAATAATTATTTTATAGGTATTTTAGCTGTCAATTATAGTAACAGGATAACTCAGAGTTATAAAATACTTTCCTCAAAGTAATACACTGATATTCTATGTGTTGTTTGTTATTTCATTGTTTCTGTAGTTGCCTGTTTAAGTAAAATATTTCAGTAATTTTTTAAAAAAGTTTTGCTGGAAATGAGTAAAGGGTCATATCACAAGTAAAAGTAAGCGCCCTGATATCTAGTGAAAGTCATGGACCCTCATCAGTGAAGAAAAACAAATTTTTCTCAGCAGGTTCCCTCACCTCAAACTTATTAACTAGAAATAGAGGGACTACACCCTCCTGGTGGCATAGGTACTGTATTGCATGTAGGGTGTGACTCTTGGAACCTTCTAGAGACAGACAGTCATTAACTTGCTCTTATTTTCTTAATTGAATTTTTGAGAGTCAGTATGGCGATGCTGCTTCCAAAACCATAAATCTAGGAAGATTGCTAATTGAGATATTCAAGTTGATCCTCTTGAGGATGATCTCATGATGAATCTCATGATTGGCAATGAAACCATCTAGCAGCTGAGGTTTAGATTCTGTCCAAGGATTGCCATTTGGACCTTGCTGGGTGTTCATGCACAATGACATTGGCAAAGGATTGTGTTATAAGCTCAGCAGACACCAAGTAAATGTTGACAAATTGGAGGGATAGTCAATGTGTCAACAGTCTGTGCCTCAAAAATTCTTCAATGAAGGCATGCTGTTAGTAGTTTGTAAGGCTAAAACCAAAGATGTGTGTGACTGCTGCCAAGATGGCTGGCACATTACTAAAAAGGAGGCTGTAGCCCTCCCCTCATTTGCATCATCACCCCAATTTTCAGAAACAGTGTCTTTCTTTTTCTCTTTTTATGTCTAATGTTTATATTCCTCATTCCATTTGACTTTAAATCTTAACCATACTTTCTGGTATGAAGCAGATCTCTGTTTATCACAAAGACAATTTACCTGTTTATCACATCTACTTCTGTCTGGGCTCACACAGCTACCTGAAAACCCTCTTCTGATTTAGGGCCTAGCATTTATATTTAAACAAAAATTTTTAAATGAAAGTTAGATCTTTGCCTCAATACTAACTAAAAGATAACTACATGCCAATTCATTAACTAATTATTCTAGATCATTGGTATAACATAGCCCATATTGATAACACCATCAGTGGGGAGTTTCACATATGTTATTTTGCCCATACAAAAGTGGTTTCTTTCCCTATCAAATATAAGTTTAATTTAGAGATGCACCGATATGTATGGTGGCTTCTTTTTTTAATGTCAGTTAATGAGTGACATTAAATCTGGGTGTATGTTCGTAATAATATAAATGGGAAATTGAAACAAATGTAAGGGACAATGTGAAAAGCGTACAAGATAACATAGGACCCCTATTTATTTTCTCAAGGTGTTTTTGATGCTTATGCAAGATACTGAAAAGAAAATTGACATGGCTCCAGAATCCAAGTCGGAACTGCAGTCCCACATGCCTGAACAGAGCACAGCTAGCTACTGTAAGTGCAATACCTATATTTGCCTTTCTGTTATATAGATAATGTCACCTCTTCCTTCAGAAACTTTCATTTGCAAAGTAGTATACAAAGATTTTGAAGCAACTGAGAGGTACAAAAACAAAGTCTATAGGTTGAATAAAGAAAGTTTAGAATTTTATCCTGACAGGAATAAAATAAGAGATGGTTTGGGAATTGACTTATCTCTTTTTGTTCTAGGAAATCACATTATCAAATAACAAGTGTTCAGTATATAACTTCATAAAGTGAAATCATAAAATAAAATCAGTTCTTCTTGTTCTGCTTATGTCATGAACAAGATAATTTAGTTTTATTTTAGCTTTATGTCATGCTGAAAATAAAGATAAAGTCCAATGTGAGCCCTGTCATCCCGGAATCTCTTAATTTGGGTCCAAAATGAATGTTTTATGTGTCAACCTCCATGCAGACATTTTAATGTTTGGGAAAAATCCAAATTTTGTTGCCAGATGTGTCAAATTTTGCTGCTTCAGTGTAATTCTTGTCATATTTATTGGCAATCATTCACAATACACAGAGCACTAACTGGGCTGTGAGACATTTACGTTGAGAATAAATTTATGCTCAAAATCTTTAATAAGAGACATAATGAGTGAACATGTCTAAAAGTAACTGAAATAAAATATGTTCTTATATTTATAGCATATATTTGCTATATTTTATTACAAGAAATTTAAGAACCCTCCAATTACTTCTTTTTGGTGTCAGACTTTAAAATATTGCTTCATAGACATCAACATTTCTGTACCATTGTTTTAATTAACTTCTTTCAACTGATTAATTATCCCAAATACATTTTATTTTAACATTCTATTGAAGTACAATATGTATCTCAATAAATACCTCTTTGTACAGTGCTTTGATTGAAAGCACCCATTTCATTGTTTTTAGTTTTTTTTAATCCCTATGAAAGGACTAAAGGATAAAAAAGAAAAGAGGCAGGTTAAGTTTAAAAAATTAAAATTTAAGTTAAAAAATAAAAAAAATCCTTATGAGTTACAGTTATTCATAGTTGGGTTTCAGATAGTGTTTAGTTTTTCACTTTTTATTTATGCCAAAACTAACAATTTTATGACATCATTATTTTAAGAAAAAATATCCTGAATTACTTATATTTGACCTCCCAATAGCCCTATCTTTATTATTAACCTATCTCTTGCTATTAAGAAATAGGCTATCAGGGACCAGAGATATAGCACAGCAGTAAGACATTTGCCTTGCATGCGGTTGACCCAGGATGGACCATGGTTCAATCCCTGGAGTCCCATAAAGTCCACCAACCCAAGAATGATTTCTGAGTGCATAGCCAGGAATAACCCCTGAGCGTCACCAGGTATGGCCCCAAAACAAAAACAAACAAATAAATTGTATAGCAATAGGGCATGCTGCTGTCCTGAGTTTATCCCAGTTCCACATATAGATCTTAGGCCTCAGCAGGAGTGATCCCTAAGTGCAGAGCTAGGGGTGAGTACCTCTGAGAACTTCTTGGAAAGGACCCAAACCAAAATAAAGAGAAAAAACTCTCCTGTTTCTTCCAACCCAATTTACTATCTATTGACTTAAAACACTATGGACTTTCCTATTCTGAATATTTTATTCAGAATGTGGGGTTTATTTATTTTTAACTGATTTTTCTTTTTTAATAGTTTTTTTTTTCCTTTTATTTAAACACTATGATTACAAAGTGGTTTCTGATTGAGTCTGTCTTACAATGTATTTCACACCTGAACATTTCCCACCAACAATGTCCCCAGCTCCTTTCTGCCCTCCTCCCTGCCTGCTTCTGGGGCAATTGTTTCACTCTTTCCTCTTTCTCCATCTCTCTTCCTTTCTTTTTCTTTTGTGACACTGCGATTTGCTCTATCGTTAATGAAGAGGTTCCATTCTTTGCTTTATTTAACTAAGTTTATTTAATTTAAATGTTTGTAATGGTTTGGTTTGGGACCACACCCAGTTGTTCTCAGTGGTTACTCCTAGTTCTGTGCTCAGTGATCAAGAATAATGGGGTTTGGAGGACTATGTGGGATTCTGGATGCTAAACCTGGATTAGATGTGTGTAAAGCAAATTCTTTTTTTCCCTTGTAGTAGTTCTCTGACCCCTGCTTAATGTAGTATTTTAATGAGTTATCCTTATTGTTTCATCTCCTAACTTTATTTATTTTGATTGCTAAATAATATTCCAAGTTTATTCTCTAATCAGACAATGGCCATTTAAGTTATTTCAAATATTTTACTGTTATCAATATGTTGCTATGAGCAGTTATTACCAGTTGTCTTCTCTTGAGTATAATTTCTGGATCATCAGCCTAACCACATTGAGAATTGTCAGATTATTATGCAACGGAACCATTCTATATTCGACCGTATGCTCATCAACTTAAATAATTTTGAAGCACCAGAGACAACTTTTTGGACATAAAATAGTATTTCACTACATTGTTTTTTTTTTTTGGTCACACCCTGTGACACTCGGATGTTACTCCTGGCTATGTGTTAGAAATTGCCCTTGGCTTGGGGGATCATATGGGAGTCTCGGAGATTTAATTGTGGTCTTTCCTGGGTCAGTGCATGCAAGGCAAAAGCCTTACTGCTGTGCCACTGTTCCGGACCATGTATTTCACTACATTTTTACATGTTTTGCTTTGCTTTGTTTTGGTTTGGTTTAGTGTAAGGTGAACCTAGCTAAAACCCTACACAAAGGTGTTCGCCCAATGTCCTCTTCCAGTAACCTCTTCCTTTGAGATGTAAAAGCCCACCTGGATTACAGGACCTTCACCCACCCTAGTGGATTTGGTTCTAGATAATAAAGAAAGAGCAGTTTGGCTTTGGGGGGGCACAAAGAGAGCACGTGCCAGAGAGGTCATGAGGCAAAAAAGCAAGATGACTCCAATGAATATTCCTGACTGGCTTGATATTATTTCTCTGCCACTACCCTGCTTCATCAGACCAGCCGCCTAAGGGGTTAGAAACATGGCTTGTGGGGTAGTTTCACCAATTAGTGAATATTTTTATTTTACAGTATAGTTTGGTTTTTTGAGCCACTCCAAAGGTGTTCAAAGCTAATGTTTGTTTAACTCTGTTCTCAGGAATCATTCCTGTCAGGGTATATGAGATAGCAGAAATGGAACTCATGCTGGCCTTTGTGCTGAGCAAACATGCATCTATTCTAGAGTATCTCTCAGAACTCTGCTGTTTTATTTAGTGTCACCTTAACTGCTAATGATTTATATTATTCTAGGAGCTTCAACAACCAAATGTACATATTTATTTGCAAAATATACTTTGTAAGTTTTCAGTGTTTCTGTAGCTTCCATATTTTAAATTTTGGCAAAATTTATTTTTGAAGTTGTTATGAGTTCTTTATTTTTCAAATTAGAGAATAATAAGTGCTCTCTGCTTCTTCTTTCACTTAATTCTTCATAGAGATTTTCTTCCTACATTCTTTCTGACCCTAATTCTTTTTTTTTTTTTTTTGTGGTTTTTGGGTCACACCCGGCAGTGCTCAGGGGTTACTCCTGGCTCCATGCTCAGAAATTGTTCCTGGCAGGCACGGGGGACCATATGGGGCACCAGGATTCAAACCGATGACCTTTTGCATGAAAGGCAAACGCCTTACCTCCATGCTATCTCCCGAGCCCCGACCCTAATAATTCTTAAGTTTCTTTTGAATTTATCTCATAGACCTATGGCTATTTGTTTGCTTATTTTCAGGATTTTTCATATTGTGTTTTTATCTTAAGACTCTTTTCCAATTTCTTCCGATGTAATCGAGGAGACTTCTGCTGGCTTTTCTCTCTAACCTCAGTTTATTTTGACTTGCAGCTGCCCAAAGCTAAAGGGGTGTTTGAAAGACCCCTTCACCCATCTCAGTTCATCTCTTTCCCCTAGGGCACATTGAGCTAGGGTGAAAATGGCTCTTTGGAGTCACAAAGGAGCCCACTGCCAGTCTTTCTGACTACCTAAGTTTCATGGGACTGTGCGACTCAACATTAGAGTTTTATGTAATTGCCTTACCTAGTTTTATAATTTCACTTGAAGGGTAAGATAATATGTTGGTCTTCTTTTGCCTTTCTTTTTTTTTAGTGACTAGTAATGTAGATTATGCATTATGCATTTTAATATGTCATGATAAACACATGATTCTTCATTTCTCCTTTCATGTCTTCCCTGCTCCCTATAAAAGCAATAAAAATGTAGAATTCACAGTGTAACTTAAGGTCTTTGGATTTAATGTCATAAAGTGTCCTCCTTTATTTATGCTTTTTATTGAATAGATATTCAAAATATGTGTTGCTCTATTGCTAAAAAATACCCCAGGGTTATAAAAAAGCAAAGAATGGAATCCTTACTAAAACCCATATGCTGGAATAAAAGAAGAATAAGACTGCTCTCTCTTTTTTAGTTTCAGATGGTGCTCCTATAGTGACACCACACATCCAGGGTATCCATCTGCTTCTGGAACACATGGCTGCCCTCCTTATGAAGAGACTTCTTCATACTTCCAGGGCCTGGAAACGCACTCTCTCTGACCTACTGTTGCCAGTACTCTTTGTAGCCTTGGCCATGGCTCTGTTTATGGTGAAACCTTTGGTCGTTGAGTACCCATCCCTCAAACTAACACCTGGCCATTATGAAAGAGCAGAAAGCTACTTTTTCAGGTAATGAGTTATTTTCTTAAAAATTATTTTTGATTAAAAATGATATTAGATTGATGATGTATGACAATTATTTTGATATACAAATCTTCTCTAGGTAGCATTTTAAATACAAAAGTTTTCATTAATTCAGGGAGGCATTTTCACATGGATAAACTCTCACAAGCTACTCTTCTTTTAAGACTTGCCTTATGGTAGGTCCTTAGAAATTATAAGTCAGAGCTGGTCTTCACTATTCTGTTCCTGGAACCCTGGCTTTAGTTTCAAGGCCACCATATACACTTTATTATAAAAGACATGGTGCTCAAGACTAAAGATCAGGTTCACACTAGTCTACAAAACTTTAACAAAAACTGGGATGATGTGAGTTATTTCAGAATATTTAGAATTGCTTAAGAATTTATAAATGTGTATTTCGTAAAAAATTTCCAGGTTTACCTATGGGATCTCTGTCCATAAGTATACACCCCTTTCTGCTGAGAAATGTCTTTCACTATAAATGAATTGTGTTAATAATAATAGGCTGGATAATAACTGTGTTTTGCTACTAGTAATTTCAGAACTGCTGGAGATCTTTATGCTAGAATGGTTTTACACATGGTAATCTAAGAATATTCTGGGATATAATTGGAGTTTTGGTTTTAGAACCCTAATTACATTTAATTCTCTCCCTAAGTTTGACTCTCATCAGATTTAAATAAAGAAATGATCACCAAGGTCTTGCTGTAAACAAGACCTTGTGTGGTTGGCATAATGGTTTACTTACATTGATATTAACTCCATAATTAGTCTTTGTTTTAGAAGTTGATGCTTATTCAAGTTCAAAAAGTAAAGGGCTAAAGATGGCTTTAGGGACACATGAGAACATTGGAACATGAATATTAATGAGAAAATTAATGGCTCATTCAGAGAGAAGATCATCATTAGATTTGTCTCTATTGGATACTTATATTATTAAACAATACATTTAAATAGCTAGATTCCTTGTGTTTGCTTGTACTTGCTTCATTTTTATAGTGGATTTATACTTAAATAAACATAAGCAAAACAAATCAATAATAAACTATTGGTTATCAATGCATTTTCTTCTCTATATTTATGAGCATGTCTTTATGTTTCTTGAGGTCAGAGTAATTAAAATCCAAATTTTAATAAAATGAGACTTTAAATTTTGAGATACCTTTATTTGGATACAGAAAATGATTCCATTTAGGAACCAACTCAGGCATCATAAGTAAGCACTGTTTTTGATATTTCTGTGTAGTAAGATCAATTTTGAATAATTCCAACATTACAAATGGAAGAGACTAAAAAGTAGAGTGATTAATTATGTTCTCATAGGGGCATATCATAATATATCATAATATCCATTGTATCATAATCATTAATTAGATTTCATAGTGGTATATTATCCATTTTTATCATAAAGATGAATTATGATCTCATAGTGGTATAATATAATATCCATTGTGATGTTATGGTGATAAATTATGATCTCATAATGGCGTATCATAATATCCATTGTGGTATAATCAATTATGATCTTATGGTAGTATGTCAAATATCCATTGTGGTATCATGATCATAAATTATGATCTCATAGTGCTATGTCATAATATAGATTGTGATATCATAATCACGAAGTATGATCGCATAGCGGTGTGCCACAATATCCATTGTGATATAAGCATGAATCATGATCTCATAGTGGCATGTCACAATATCCATTGTGACATCATAATCCCAAATTAAGATCTCATAGTGCTACGTCATAATATTCACTGTGATATTATTATAATCATGAATTATGATCTCATAGTGGCATGTCATAATATCCATTTTTAGGGACAGTTAAAAAATCAAGATCACTGCCCAGGTGGATGGAAGAGTGGAGTTTATTCACCTGGACCAAGAGTTCATATAGCCATAGAAATTCTCACCAGAACATAAGGTCCACATATTTTTTTTACACAGTCCACTGTGGATATGATCAAGGAAGCATTCTTCCTCAAGCTAAATTATAGTTAAAGTTGATGAGATTTTGAAGAATGAAGTGTTTTGCACTAATCTAATCAACCGTTTTGCATAGTTTTCAAAGGTCTAGTTCCGGGTGCCTTTTTGGCAGTGAATCTCCCCTACCTTGTTTTTAGTTCTTCATGTGACTATAATTCTTCACCACCTTGGTTTTTTCTCTCTGATGCTCAGAAATCTTTGTCAGTTGTTTTACACTCCCCTGTCTTCCTTAATTTTTTTCACCTCACGAACTCCTCTTCAAGAGCGAAGATATGGGCTACTTTTGCAAAACACATATGTGTCCTTCCTTTGTTCCAAGCCAGCTTTTATAGGGATTTTTTCCATCCTGCCTCATGTGGAGCTTTCTATCTAGATAAAAGTCCCTTGGAAGCATGGTTGCCATGGCAAAGAGTTGGGGGTGGTTGATGGACTTTGTCATTCCTTTCCTGGCTTTTGCTACTGTGTCTACAAGAAGGGTCCTGGCAATGCTGCTAGAAGTCTAAACTCTAATAAAAGGACAACTCCTTCAAATTTTATCTCTTCGTTTTATTATATGTGGGGTAATTCTGGGGCTCACTGGTGAGCTGGTTTCCTAGTAGTTCATGGTTGCAGCATGCAGCTTGCTTTCAACAACGTGCAGGTCCGGGTATTAGCTGCGTTCATGTTCCTCCTGACCCTGGAATGGATGGGTTGACAGCAAGACCATCACAAGAAATCAGACAAAATTACAAGAGAAAGTATGTTTCGGCTAGGGAATGTTGGAGTAGTCTCTTGACTCTTACTGAGCTAGCCAATATTCTAGCTCTCTGCTGCTTTTCCCTTTTTATTTTTTATAAGTCAGATTTTAACATAATTCACCTGAAGGCCAGGGTTGATGTAATTAAGAGTACTTTTAACTCAGAAAAGGTGAAAAGAAAAAGGGAAAAGTGATTTTACAGGTGTATGGCAATTATATTCCCAGAGCTCATTGACTTGGGACAACTGATGCCTGCTTTAATAGTTCTACATTTCTGTGATATGTAAAACAGCCGAATTTCTAATTAAGATTAGTTTAGGCTTGCTATTTTGTCACTGTATTTTTTAGGTTATAATTTGGTTACAGTTAACAGCTTTTACCGTAAGGTTAACATAAAGGCCGCAATTTTGTCTTGCACAGTTTTAGAACCCTCTACCTTACTTATGCAATAGATTAAACATCTTTGTTATTTGTTAGAATCAGTTCACGATCTAGGACCAGAAAAACATATAGGATTAATTTTTTAATTGTTTTCTTTGGGCCAAATCCTGTGATATTCAGGGTAACTCTGCTTTGTACTTAGAAATTACTGCTAGAGGTACTTAGAAGATCCTATGAGATGATGGTAACGGAACCCTGGTCAGTCAGATATCAGACAAGCAAACTACCAATTGTACTTATATTCGCAGCCTTAAAAACTAAATTTTGTGAGAAATTGCTGCTATCTTTGTTGTATCTAAAAAATATTCTTAGCCGTAGGACATTATCTTATTAAGCCTCAAAAATAACTTTCCAGGGGCCAGAGAGATGGCACAGCGATAGGGCATTTGCCTTGTACACGGCCAACCCAGGGCGAACCTGGGTTCAATTCCTGGCATCCGTACGGTCCCCTGAGCTTGCCAGGAGTGATTTCTGAGTGTAGAGTCAGGAGTAACCTCTGAGCGCCACGGGTTGTGACCTAAAAACCAAAACAAACGAAGAAACCAAACTTTCCAGATGCAAAATCACAGTACATACATAACACATACGAAAGGTATTTTTACACACACCAACACACCAGTATACACACACACATGCACACAAGACTGGTCATGATTTACTGTTTCTCTAACAAAGCAAGGAGGACAGCAGAACTGGATCAAGAAAAAGAGGAAACTCACTCCAGGGCAACTCTGCCCAGTCTGCCAACTGAAACAATGCAGTGTTTTTTTCAACCAATCTGCTTCTAAATTGGCTTCTTATGGAAGTTGATTAGAAAGAGCTCTATTGATATTCCAAAGCCAGCTAATTAAATTGTGGCCAAATGATGGGTATGATAGCAAAACATTATTTTTAGCTCTTCTAAGCCTGAATAAGTTAACATTTGGTTAGCAGACATAGGTTTACCAAGAAGACCAATAAGGAAGTGTTTTATTTTACATATTATAATTCACTCTCTGCTATGAGACATAGGTGAAAAAGAAGTATTATTAATATCTGTAAAAGTAAGACATTCTATTTAAATAACAAAAGATTACTCAGCAAGCAGATTGATTCCTCTGAACTTTTCAGGACCCTTACCTTGCATTTTATTTTATTGCCATGTTCTATAACTTTCAGGATTTCTACTTGTCTCTGTCTAACCTCCTGTAATCTGCTTAGAAATATTTGGAGTAAGGGGAAATATGTGGACTCAGTCTGTGACAGCATACTTTCCATGTGCACTCGTTACACAATAATGACTAACCTCTATGCACTATCTAGAACAATCCTCCAGCATTGGTTTTGCCTTGCAGGCGGGCAACCCAGGACAGACCTGGATTCAACTCCTGGCATCCACATGATCCAGTATTTTCTTCCCACTCAAGGACACTCTCACTTTTCCAGTACTTCCTCAGTTTCATCCAAGACTGACTTGTCTATTGGCAGCAAAGCTGCTGTTACTATGGGTCAAGTTTTTATAATTTCATGGAGAATTCTCATTTTGATATATCTTTGTTTTCAAATATGTCCCAGATCTATAAATCAAAATTACTGTTGTCTGGAAATTGAGGGAAGTGATGCATTAACAAAGCCTTGGTCTGGATACTGTACCAGCAGTGATGCCAAAGATCTAAACTACCTAAATATTTTGCTGCAAGCATAATAAGTTTCCATTCCATCTTGCCTTTTTGCAAATTCTCCCTTGGCTGCAGATACTGGAAATTCAGTCTACAATCTACTATCTCACCTTGAGATGATTTTCACTTTTCAGTGGCTTCACAAATTCCTTATCTGTGATGTTTTCTTTCTGTTCTCAGGATCACATTGGGATCTCTATTTGTCTAAAGTCAGCTGGATAGGCACCTTTGACTTATTCCAGCAGAGAGACAGATAAACACACAGGAGATAAATAAATACCTAGAGAGAAAAACATATCTAGGGACTGTCTAAACTTTTGGTTACCTGAGCAGACATCAGTGGTCTCAGAGGCAGGACATCTTTTTAATATAATGTCACTTTCCTTCCACTCTGCAGTGGTTCCACTGGTGAGCCATACAAAAGTTAGTAAGCACATCACATTCAATAGCTACATAAAAAACAATGGCTGATTATGCAGAGATCTCAAAAGCCACAGTGGAAATATGAATTACTGACAGTTTGCAATTTTCCTTATGTCCTGTATCTACAAGACCCTGAACTTGCCTGACACATTTTTGTAATTGTACATACTTATTATTGATTATATTTTTCTACTAGTTATCTTATTCTATGCTGGATGCACTTTTGCATACCCTTTGAATTTTAATACCTAAAGTATTTTTACTTAGGGACATATCCAATCCTCGGAGGATATAATAGGGGGACAAATTCACACAAAAAAACATTATTTTTATAGATAGCTTTGTGATGACAAAAATAGGTTCTTTTTCTTTCAAAAGCATTTTCTCATTTGCAAACAGCTAGGTCTCATTGCCTCTTACTAGTTCTAAATTTGTTCTGAGTTTTCAATATGCTGTTTTCTAGTCATGACAACAGAAATCAATTTAAACCAAATACAATCTTTGTAATTACTAAGTTCAATTACTACCTTTACCAATTTTGTTGTGTTTTATATAATGAGAAGATTAAAATTTCCCATAAATATCAGGGCATTATAGTGACATTTGTACAGCGACTGCTCTTAAAATAGTTTCCTAGGGAAAGGGGCCGGAGTGATAGCACAATGGTAGCGCATTTGCCTTGCACACAACTGATCAAGGATGGACCCAGATTCAATCCCCGGCATCACATAGGGTTCCCTGAGCCTGCCAGAAGCAATTTCTGAGCACAGAGCTAGGAATAACCCCTGGGCTCCACCAGGTATGATAAAAAACCAAGCAAACAAACAAACAAAAAATTAGGAATGAACGAAGAAGTCCAATTATTGGATAGAGGTGAAAGATTAAACTTATAATTTTAGCATATTTAAAAAATCATTACGTTAGGGGCTGGAGAGATAGCACAGTGGTAGGGCATTTGCCTTGCATGCAGCAGACACAGGACAGATGGTGTTTTGAATTCCTGCATCCCATATGGCCCCCTAAGCCTGCCAGGAGTGATTTCTGAGCTCAGTCAGGAATAACCTCTGAGCACCGCCAGGTGTGACCCCAAAATGAAAAAAAAATCATATTATATTTAGCCCTATTTTGATAATCTTCTTCATTGCTTCAAATATTGTCCTTATTCCATAATCTCCCTCTCACAGACTGTGTGTTTCACATAATAAGACTGAACTGAATCCAAAATTGAAATTCAGGAGAAATGTTAGGGTTACCAGAAAGAATGAGGGGAGAAGAGATAGGCTGAAGTGCAGAAGAAATGCTGCTACTTAATGGCAGATTATTTCCATCCAAATGAAAGGGAAGAGAGACTGATACCTCCAAGGAATAAATACCCAACAGAAACATTCCATCAGGTTTCCTGAAAAAAAAAATCAAGAGATATCACATCAGAAGAATTTAGACTTAAAAGTGTTTAGAGTCCACTGCTAAATTTTAAACAAAGAAAGCTTATTAGAGACCTATGGAGGAAATATAAGAAATTATAACTCTCCTTTGCAAAGTTCCATTCTATTTAAACTGCACTGTACTAATATGGTAGCTTATCAGGCGAATCCCTTCTTTATCCATTGATCTGTGATTGAATATTTGGGTTGTAGCCATGTCCTAGGTATTATATTAAGCATTGAACTAAAGATAGATATGCAATTTGAATTTACAATTCAAGTATGTTTGAATTGGGGGAGGGCATATTTTGTGTTTTGGGACATCGAACCAAGAACCAAGAATTAGAATCATAATGCTATCTGGAAACTATTTATTTTTGATAAATTTCCATAATGTTTTTCCATAGAGCTAATTCTGACATAGGACATTCTCAACAGTAAATTTATCACCACATTGCAATATTGGAATTACCGATATTGGCAAATTCTGGTCATTTATAACATTTTTATATATTCTCCTCTTATGTCTGAGACAATGTCACATTATTAATTCCATTTGCATTTTACTAATAATATAGAGTGATAAATACTTTGTTCATATGCCTACTGGTGGTCAATATATTCTTTTAGGAAAATATTTATCTCCTTTTTCCTTTTTTATTTTTATTTATTTTTTGTGAGTTTTGGATCACACCCAGCAGCACTCAGGGGTTACTCCTGGCTCTACACTCAGAAATCTCCCCTGGCAGGCTCAGGGGATAATATGGGATGCCGGGATTCAAACCACTGTCCTTCTGCAGGCAAGGCAAATGCCCTACCTCCATCCTATTTCTCCGGCCCCTCTTTTTCCCATTTTTATGGAATATTTGGTTCTGTTGTTGTTGAGCTTTATGAATTTTTTATATATCATGGATATTAGTTCTTTATTTTATGTATAGAAAAAATAATTTCCTCATTTAGCAGTGTTCTCTTTAGCTGGCCTTGCTTTTCTATATGGTATTTCAAATTTAATAGTCTATTTCTTTTCTTATCTTTGCTGATGAAACAAAGTTATTGAAGATACTTCTAAAATTTATTATCTAGGAATTTCTGCCTAAGGTTTTATTACTGAATTTTATAAATTCTGGTCCATTCTTGAGGTTTTCAATCCATATTGAGTTATTTTTTTGTATGTGGTGTAAAACACAGACTTAATTTCAGTTTTCTTGTATAAAGTTCTCTAGATTTCATAATGCCATTTATTGAAGAGGCTTTCATTCCTCTAGGTTGTACTGTTAGCTCTTTAATCATATAAAAACTGATTATAAATCTTACAGTTTATCTTTGGTTTATACTTTTCTTTCTTTCTTTTTTTTTTTTTTTTGTTTTTGGGTCACACCCAGCAGTGCTCAGGGGTTACTCCTGGCTCCATGCTCAGAAATTACTCCTGGCAGGCACGGGGGACCATATGGGGCACCGGGATTCGAACCGATGACCTTTTGCATGAAAGGCAAACGCCTTACCTCCATGCTATCTCCCGGGCCCCTATACTTTTATTTCAATAATCGGAGTCTATTTTTATTCTAGCACCACAAAGTTTAGAATGGTCCAGATTTACAATTAAGTCAAGAAATGAAAATTTCTCTTTACTGTTTTTTCCCACAAAAAAAAAAAAAGCTTTACCATTCAGGGAATTTTATGGTTTTATACAGATTTTAATTAGTATTTTTAAGAATAATAAGTATAATAATAAGTATTTGAAGAATTCCATTAAAATTGTTGCATGAGTTAAACTGAATACATAAAAGGGAATTGGTCTTTAATAGGGTCATTTTAATAATTTTAATTCTCAGTTCATGTATATGGAATATTTTTCCATTTCTTTTTATCCTATATCTTTCATTCACTTATTACAGATTTATTACATATATTTTCATATACTTTGTTAGCTTGATCCTGTGTATTTAATGCTATTAGACACTTAATATTGTTTTAAAAATGTCTTTTCATTTTAGTTCTCTGCAATACACAACAAACATGTGTGCATTGATTTTGTATGCTGCTACTATGTTGTATTAGTTTATTCTTTCCAGTGGTAGATGTCTTTCAATTGGTTTTCTTGCATAATTGCAACGTACTTCCAAAATATTTGAATTAGAGTTGAAAAAGTGGACATCCTTGCTGTTGTATTAATCATTAATTAGAAAGTCCTAGTGGTGTGGATGGATGGTGGTGAGGCCTTTCTCGCCTGGCCCGGTGACTGCAGCCCCTTTGGCTCCTGGGTCTGTAGGTGCAGGGTGAGTGACTGACACAGGCAGTCAGATGACAGATGTTTCAGGAGACATCCAGCTTTATTACAAAGCCCTAATCGCCATGTGCATATCTCACATGGCTTCTGAGCTAAGCAGCCTCTCTCTTGCTCTTCTGCATTCATCTTAGCTGGGTATCCTCTCTCCGCCTCCCCCCCCCCCAATCAACCCTTAATTATCAACCACAGACCCCCTCCCAGCTGTGGGTGGGTCTCACCATCCAGGTGAGAAAGGCATTTGGCTTTGGGGGAGGGTAACACTTTGTCTGTGTCTTTTCCCAGAAGGGAAAACTCAATTTTTGGGGTCATTGTTGTGTAGGTTGTAGGTTGTTTTAAATAGTCATTTCTAACATAAGTTATACATTTTCTATTCCTATTTTGTTAGAGTTTATTTCAAAATCAGGAATGGATATTGTATCTTGCAAGTAGCATTTTCAGCCAACCAATAGAATCACATACTTCTTTTATTTTCTTTTTATTGCATTGATTGATTTGCAAGATCATTTATTTATAATGTTAATCATTATTATTTATTCCATAATGACTAGCTACTTGTTCATGGTATACCATGATATGTTTCATTTAATGTGCAATGAATTCTTGAAGACTTTTCAACTGAAATTATTCTCTTTTAGTAATATTTTTGTCAGAGTTTGCTAAGAGAATAATGTTGGTTTCATAAAAGGTATTTAGAAATATTACTATTCCTTGGATATTTTGGAAGAGTTTGAAAATACAAGGTAATCAGATTTGAAGATTTGGTATAATTCTCTTGTGAACCCATCTGATTCTCAGATATGTTTTTTGTGTGTGGGGGGGAATTTTAATTGCTGTTTAAATTTTAATATTTAATTTTTTTTAAATTCATATTTATTGTTGGCTACTTTAGCTTCTCTACTTCCTTCTAATTCAATACTGGGAGGTTGCAAGTTTCTAAGAGACCATACATTTTATCTCTAAATTCTTAGCTTAATAATGTAATGCTGTTCATAGTAACCTTTTATATTCTATGTTCTTTTGTTTTGTTTTGTTTTGTTTTGGGCCAACCCGGTGATACTCAGGGGTTACTCCTGGCTCAGAAATCACTCTTGGATTGGCTGACCTTATGGGACAAGGTCTGCTGTCCTGGGTCAGCTGCATGTAAGGCAAATGCTGTACAGCTGTGCTATCTCTCTGACCCCTCTAATTCATGTTTTCAACTTAATGGAATAATATTGTTCTTAGTATCCTCATTGTTTATCTCATGAGTTTCACTTGTTTATTCTTTATAAAGTCAATTCCTAGTTTCATTTATTATTTAAATAGTTACTTTGATTCAGGTATCATTATTTTTTCTCCATTTGACTTACCTTAGAATTTATTTTTATTCATTTTATAATTTCTCAAGCTGTGAAGTTAAGTTACTTGTTTGAGATATTTTTCCTGCTTCATAATTCAAGGTATTACTGTGAACATCCTCCTTAATACTGGTTTGCTGTTTCCAATTGGTTCTAAAATCATTCTTAATCATTTAGTGGAAATATTTTAATTTTTTTGATTTTCATTTGATCAAAAGTAATTTCATATTGTATTGTTTAGTTTCCAAATGTTGAAACTTTCCTCAACTTTTTATTTTTGGGTAATTTCTACCTCAATGGCATTATGTTCTGAAAAACTAGGTAGAAATGGGAAGAATTAAAGGGCCCCGTATATACCTATTAATTGAGTTCTTTTGATTAGTTAGTTAGTTATTACTGTACTAATATTCTGTCTAGTCTTTTTAACCAATGACATTACCTGGGTATTATAATATTCCGCTGTTAATGACTTAACTCAGGTAAATTTTATTATTTCTTTTAAAAATCTGCTTAACCTTTTTTGGGGGTATTTATTTAACCGTGGTTAAACCTTGATCTGTTATTTTCCTAACCAATATCTAATCTGATCCCTTAGATTTTGCTTTTTTTTTTATTAAGTTAGAATATTATTTAATCTCAGATAAACATGCCATTCCTGTTTTTTTTTTAGTCTTCTTTTAGTCAGTATGATTATTTTCTAACCTTTCATAACCCATCATTATCATGAGAGTTCAAGCATGACTTTTATAATGAATAGAACATTGAAATCAATAATTCTGATTCAACTAGATGCACCATTACTTTTCATATGAGTGTTAAATCCTTTGCCATTTAGGCAACTATTGATGACAAATTATTTATTACTATTTTCTGTGAGAATTTTTATCACTTTGGTATATGACATTTGCTGTTATTGGAGGCCATTATTTAGTTATCTTTTGCAGAACTATTGAGATTGCCCTAAATGCCCTCAGCTGTTGGTTGGGGATGTTTTCATCATTTTCTCAAATATGAGGGATATTATTGAAGGCTAGAAAATTCTTAGTTGGAGGTAGTTTATTCTATTCCTTTCTCATGTATAGAGTTTCATTTGATAAATCTGATGAAAATTTTAATTATTTCCATTGTAGGTAAGACTGCTTCACTCATAATTTCAAGAAGTCTACTGTTTTGGTTCTTAAATAGTTATTATATTGTATATTGGTTTTTTTTGTGTTTCAGATTTTGTTTCACTCTATGAGTCTGCTTAATCTGTGTAAGTCTTCCTCCTAATACTTAGGAAGTTCTCAACTATTTTTTTTTCTTTGAAGTATAAACAGGTTTTATTCAAATGTAGTGAGGAAGGGGAGGAAGAGTTTAAAAAGAAAGAGAGTAAAGTGTTTAAGAGAGCACACTTTTCTCCAAAGGTAGAAAGATCCCCAATATATAACCTAGCAGGAAAGTAGGAAATTCCACATCTCAAAATTGGAGATCCATGCGACATATTGCATGGAGTGATCATATGTGTTCAACATCTTTATTCCAAATTTATATAGGGTTTCTCCAAAGAGTACCAAGCAGACTTTCTGTTGCCAAGGTGGTTGCCAAGGGGGTGGTTGCCAAGGGGAAGGGTTGAAAACAGTTGATCTTTGACCTTTCCTTCCTGACTTTTGTTCCTGCTGGTTCTTCTCTTACCAGGTATTTTCAAGGTATGTCATCCTAGCTTTAGGGCTAGTGACAAGATTAATGTCTTAAGATTCTATTTCTTGTTTTTATTAAACCACATCCCAAGAACTGTTATTACATCCCCAAAAACTCATTGCCTTGGGGAGGCCCTTCTCTATCTACCTGCCATCTTCATTCCCCCCTAGAGATTTTACCACTTTAAACTCTTTTGAGAGAAAAATGGGCTGTCAGTCTTCTGTAACATCTTGAGGCTGAATAAAAAAAACTGTCGACCTTGCCAGTGGAGGGGTGAATCCTCATGCTATCTTAGTTTTAATGAGGCCCAGGTAATAATTTATTGAAATTCAGAGTTGCCAGTCTGAAAAGAGAGAAGAACATGATTAGAGCTGGAGGAGTGAATGTCTTTCCTTTGTCCTTGGGAAGGCAGAATGGCTTGATATTTTAGAAAACATTCTTTAGGGTGAGACAGAAGTTAAAGGAAGAACAAAAGCTACATTATAGCATTTTAATTCCACTATCCTGACCAGACTAGAGATAACATATGAAGCTTTGAGTTCTTTTCTGAACTAGGCTGCTAAAATCAATTTATTGATTTCATCTGGATTACCCAATAACTTTAAATCAAGCCTATTTGAATACATTTTGTTCAATCACCTCTGTAGAACTAGAATTTTGTTTCTAGAAAAAAATACAAGTTACAGAAGCATAGTTTTCTCTCCATCTTTTCTTTAAATTTGCCAGATGGATTAATAACCCTTGTTTGCCAATTTGCATAAATAGCAAGATTGGAGAGCTTTTCATTTGGGCTATCCATTTTACTTATTGATTGAAAGGTCCCGGGGATTGGATATAAATAGAGCAGGAGACATATTAATAAAGATATTAACATTTTATCTGTCATGTCTGGATAACCCATGATTGTCTAAAAGGAATACGACTGGGTTGATATGAGCTGGTTTACCTCAGGGCCTTTCATCTTCGTTTGAGTGTCCTCGAAGGAAGGAAGAAGGAATCCATCCAAATCCCCTTCAGGGTTGGAAGAGATTCTGGTTGTCAGTATTAAGACCTGAACTCAAGATCTACCACCCAAAAGACCACCAGGAAGAAAGGCAGTAATGTAAATGCAAGGGACTTTATTCCAGCATGCTGGGGTTCAACATCTCCTAAGAAATGAGGACCCTGAAAAAGGCTCACATGACAAATTTAAAGGGTTTCAAGGGTTCAGTCTAGGGGATTCTCTCCTCTGGGTAGTTGATCTTTAAAATTATTGGTCCTTAGTACAAGGTTGGGCTAGGATTGGCTGCAGTTCAAATATAACATCAGAGAGGCAGATGGGCTGCAGACCCCAGACCAAGGTGCCTTTGTCATTGGGTCATCTGTCAACTGCTGTTTAGTCTTATATGGTTGTATTTTCTGGCATTTACCCTGAAGGTCTGTTCCAGAAACTGACTATTCTCTGGGTCTCTTCTTTGTACCTTAAAATTGCAGCCTATCATGATTGTATTTAGGCTCAAAGCAAAGCCAAGTTTACAGCAGTTTACTTCCTGAATCAAGCAGAGAACAGAAGCCAAAGCAATGTCATTTCTAATATTATTTCTCAGCAAAGGCACAGCATATTCTAACATCAACATTTAGGTTACAGTTAATTTTAAATCCGAGATTCTAACACCAGGGCTTTTCTTGATGCTGAGAGCAAAGTCCAAATTGTGACCAGTTGTTGCAGATCTGCAGGTCTGGATATCTCTTGTCCAGGCCTGCAGGGACACCATTCAAGGTGGGTTATTTCTCAGAGGAAGTATGGGGTCAAAACAAAAAGATACAGAACACACAAGACACAGTGGCCGAGAAAATGGAAACCAGTAAGGACCAGCCAGCTTCCGTTTATTGCAAAGGGGCAGATCATTATATATCCTTCATACATGACAAACAAAAGCATTACAGAGAAAGCACGTCATTTGAGCAACTTCTCAAGGCCTCTAGTTACACAGATAACAACATAAGTTTTTTCCCTTGAGACTCTCAGAAACAACTACAAAATTAATAATGGTCCCCTAACATGACTCCCCCTGGCACCTGGTTACATAGATAACAAAAATTACATCCCCACCCCACGAGATGTGTCTAAAATATGTCCTGTCAAGTAAACATGTTTTCTCCCAAGGTTAGTTGCATCGGTGTTCCTTTTAGTTTGTCACATTGCCTTACTTATTGATGTAAAACAGAACCTTTAGATTGACCTTAGTAAAGGCAGGCTGCATCCTTGTTCAAGCAGCTTGACTGTCAGGTCTCAGCTCCCTACAGTCCCTCATTTTCCATAGCAGAGATGACATCCCAGTTTCCTTCGGTCAGCCTCCCTAGGGTCTCCCTGCAGTTTGTATAGTGCAGGGGTGGCGAACAAGTTCAGCACAATGAACCAAAATTTTAAACTGTGAGAGTCAGAGAACCACACCACGCAGTGACCTGCCAAAGCAAACACTCACTCACACAAAAGCATCTAATTTTACCAATAATTTATTAAACACCTATTGCATTTTGCCATTTTGAGTGAGGGTAAAAATCCTGCAGTGATGGTGAGGGTATGCTGCGTCCTCCACACTAAGAACTCATGGCCAGATGGGACCCAACAATTGCCACATGGGTCCCCCAGCTCGCTGACCCGTGCAGTTTCCGAGGGATGAGAGACAGAGATCTCTCCTCAGAGATCCCTCCTCAAAAGCAGCAGAACAAAATCCAAACTTGGCAAAGAGCCACAGGATACAAAATAATGATAAGAAGCAAAGAGACGCATTCATTTTGGCCGGGAGCCACCACCCCTGGTATATAGTACTAGCAACAGTGCCCATTATTATTGGACCTTTTTTTGACACTTAACCTCATCCCATTTTAAGAGGAATTTTGGGGTCCCATAGCTGGCTTTGAAATTTCTCATCTATGTGAAGAGTAGACCCTATTACAGAGAGGAAAGATTTCCTATATGAATCAGTGCAAACCAACTTATTGCCATGAAACATCAAAAACATACCGATTTTACTCACAATAAGATGGAATCTACTCTTTTCTATGGGTTCAAGTCAAAATAAATAATGATGAAATCAGTAAAGGTAGAACATTGTTTAACCAACAATATTATATTTTTCTCTCTTAATTCCACATGGCAAGTCTTGATTTCTCATGAAATTTAAGGGTCCAATTTTCTGAGAGCATTATAATATGAGTCTGGAGCATATAAAATCCTTTCCCTTAGACCATGGCAAAAAGTATTAGAATAGCTCAGCAAATATAATTTAAATATATTCTTAAAAACAATCCAGTTTGATTATACAGTTTCTTTCTTTAAAGTACACGCATTCCTTTGCATTCATTCTAGCCTACAACAATTTTCATTCTAATTTAGAAGCAATTAGCTTCACTTTCATAAAAATTCCTTTTTAAAAAGGTAATTTCTACATTCATCATACTTGCTGCATAAGATACATACCTAAACTTAAAGTCACGAATTACAGATTTAACTTTTTTAATTGTGTGAATTTAGTACAACTGGATCTTCAAATAATTGGCATTGCTAATCATTCTCTCATTTAGCATAATAGATTTTTTTTCAGTATTTGTTAAAGAGTTTTTGCAGAACTTTCTGAAGACAAAACATGTATTTTATGAATGACATAAGGCTTCAGAATATTCACAAAGTTTTTATTACATATATACTATATTTGGCAAAAGAAATTTGCTTCATGGTGTGAATTATATACATATCTATAGTGTTTCATCCAAAAATTTTTAATTTTAAGAATAACATAGACATTAATGGTTTAAAACACTCACAAAGATTACCATGAAACAGCAAGGGTTATATACATATAAAGTTTACTTCTGGTAAGGACAAGATGAGGTTTGGTAAAAGCTGACACAAATAAATTTATCTCAATAAAAAATGGTCAGACTTAAGTACCCAAACCAAAACCAACGACAATAGAATCAAGAGACCCAAACTACAAGCTAAACAAAAAGGGACTTGTTAGACCACAGTTCAGGGGACTAAGGGTGGAGGAAAGGGATGCATGCTGGGAAGAGTGGTATAGAGAGGTCAACACTAATGGTGGGAATGGCCCAATTCACTGTCACTATGTACCTTAAACATAACTGTGAAAGACTTGTATTTCACACTGGTCTCAATCAAAATAAATAGTTATCTTAATAAGTTATCTTAATCAGGGTATGCATTTTCATATACCGGGCAGACAATGCAGTCTGAAAAACTGCATTGTAGTAAATTCCCAATTTTTGAGTATAAGCATCTTCTTTTTTTTGTTTTTTTGGGTCACACCCGGAGGTGCTCGGGGGTTACTCCTGTTTCTTCGCTCAAAAATTACTCCTGGCAGGCACAGGGGCCCACATGGGATGCCAGGATTTGAACCACCACCATCCCTCCTTGGCCGGCTCTTGCAAGGCAAATGCCCTACAACTGTGCTATCTCTCCAGCCTCAAGTATAAGCATCTTTAGAGCAACAGAACTCTATAATGTTTGGCAGTCTTTCTCAATGTCTCTTCAATTTCTTCTCCTGAGGGGACTTT
>PVKC010009243.1:0-27099 GCA_004027635.1 Crocidura indochinensis
CCAATTAGAGGGAGAAGCAATGGAGACACCAAGCCCAATCAGATATAAGATCACTAAGTAATAAACCAGAAACACAGGGAGTCACTCAATCTAGAAGACCCTGGGGAGAGGGTGGAGGATATGGGAGGCAGAATGGGTACGGAGGTAGAGGGAGGACAACTCGGTGCTGGGAATTCCCCTGATTCAATGTTTATATGTAACTGGAATATTACTGTGAATGACATGTAAACCACTATGATTAAAATTAAAAAAAATTAGTACTTCATTATTTATTCAAACATATTTTATTCCAGCTTTTTGGCTACTAATTCAATTTTAATTATTCATTTACATTATTTTATGAGCTTCTATAGTCCTAATGGAACTATGACTTTCATTTTTATGTTTTAACATTTTACCTTGCTCTTCTTTTTAAAACAAATTTGGATCACAGTTGGCTTTGTTCAGGGATCCCTTCTAATGATGTTCAAGGGGCCATATGAGGCATTGGGAAAAAAAGCCTGTGTTCACCTTGTGCAAGGCAAATACCTCGCCCCTTGTATAAACTCTCACCTTGCTACTCACTGTGAATACTTTATATTAGCCTAATTTTAAATTTATTAATGTATTCTTCCGTCATCTTAATTGTGCTGTTAAAACTACCTACTGAAGATTTAATTTTAGATATGATATGTTTTGGTTCTTGAATTTTTACTGTAGTCCTTTCTATTGCATTTCCATATTAGTGCTAAGATTGACTTTCTGTTCATTTAGTAAGTTGACATTTTATCCTGTTGACATTTTATTCCTGTTTATTTTCAGTGCTATATTCTATTTATTTTTCATAATTTTAGACTACTTTCTGAGGCATTTCTTAGAGAAATGCAGAGGAGACAGAGGGGATAGAGAACAGAAATGCTTTTAATTTTTGCTTTTATTTATTAAGTTGTTTCTTTTTGGCCACAACTTGCAGTGAGGTTTGTGGGGAGACATCCAAATGCTTATGATACCATAAGATGCTAATAACGAAACCCAGACCTCTCATTTGCAAAGCCTGTTTCTCCAAATGTTGAACTATCTCTCTGACCCTTTTTGAGGATAGTTATATTAAAGTTTCACATGAAGACAAAACACAGAATTGGCTACAGAAATATATAAAATTAAAGAAATACAATTTTGTCTCACTCTTTTTGGTTGTACTCTTTGTTAAATACCAATAAGTGGTAAAATAGGTGTAGCATGACAGTAGTAAATATTATTAATTCAGAAGTAAATAGATATATTTTATATGATCAATTTAATGATGGCAGAAATAGTGAAATATATATAAAATATTGTAATGAGATAAATTTGGAAATAAATGGTAAGATTTAGAGCACAGGTAATGTTTAAATTTTGAAGGTCAGAATAACTACACATTGTAGATTTTTATTTTCTTTTTACTAATAACAAGGTGCATCAACACACATTTGTGGATTCATTTTTAACATTCAAAAATTTTTTAATAAAAACAACATGAAATACAGTAACAAAGTTGTTCATGACTTAGTTTAGTTCAGACAATGTACAACACCCATCCCTTTACCAGATCACATTTCTGTGTGTGTGTGTGTGTGTGTACTTTTTAAAAATAAGCACAAAGATTACAAATATGATTGTAGTTGGGTCCCAGTCATAAACAGAGCACCCCTCCTTCACCTGTGCAACATTCCCACCATCAATGTTCCCCAATGCTCTCCTCCAGTGCACATTTCTGAACACCAAGCCCGTTTCCCTCCTGCCTGGCTTCCTTGAACTTCTTTTGTCTGCCTCTAGGGCAGTAATTTTTCTTCTCTTTCTTTTTCTTTTTTGTGTTTTTTTTTAGACATTGTGCTTTGCAATATTGTTACTGAAGATGTATCTTTTATATCACCTTATATCTTTTCAGCACCCAGTTTTTATCTGAAGTGATCATTTCCCACTATCATTATCACAGTGATTTTTTTCTGCCCTAACTGCATTAACATTCTATTTGTGACAAGTTCCTACTATGGGCCAATTCTACTGACCCTTGTCTTCATTGTATTTGGGTGTCATTGCCATATTATCTTTTTTTAAATATCTCACAAATAAATGTGATGCCTATTTCATAACTCATTTTTGCTCTGCAAAAAAATATTCTCCATGGGTCTGAGCATTATAGCACAGGAGGTATTTGCTTTGCATGTGGTAGACCTTAGTTTGATCCTCAGCATCTCATTCCCTCATCCCTGAGCCTGCCGGTAGCTATTTCTGAGCACAGAGCCAGGAGTATCTTCTGAGGGTTTCTAGGTGTTCCCACCCCCCAAGAAAACCCAATACACTACCCATATCCATCTATGTATAAGCAAATTTCAAGGTATTCCAATGTGTAGAAGTATAAACATTTCTATTGTGTAAATGTAGCACAGTTGTTTTATCTACTAATAGCTTATAGCCAGAATCTATAAACAATTTAAATTTTCATTTTTGGTAAGAGTAAGACATTTTTTTCAAAGTAGGGAATTTAATTTAATTTTTTATTTTTTCTATGAAACAAAAATAATCACAGATTCATTGATACTTTGAATCATGTCAGCTAATTTAAGCATGACAAGGCACATAAGGAAAAGCATTTGCCCTCATGCATATGCTTTCAAACATAAACTTTAAGACACATGGACAGTGTAGTATGGTAGTTCAGATTCTTCACCCTACTTTGATGAACTTGTAGATGTTAAATGCTCTTTAAAAAGCTTTGCTTTTTCCATGCATGAGGCAGAGATAAAAATAGAAACTACATTGTAAGGTAGTTTCAAAATTAAAAGAGAAAAAAATGAAGTAATGTCACAGTGTTGGGAACTTAGTGCTTGATTATTGTTAGCAACAATTTATTGATTTAATAATAAAGATTTCAAATGCTTTTGTCAAAGCAATGTAACAATTAAAAGGCTAAAGAGTGATTATGAGAACATTGTAATAACCTAACAGTGAAAGGATTGATGTGGTTCACTCATAAAAAAATGAAACTTATTACTCAGTAGTAATAGAAAGAAAAGTAATAATCAAAAAACACAAGTTGTAATGAATAATAAACATTGAACATTATCTTTGCTATTAAGCAAACTTTTTCTAATTAGTTTACAATGGTGTTTTCCAGAAGGACAGGAAAGAATGAAGATGTCAAAAACAATGAGGTTGGAGCTATGACTCAGGAGTAGAGTGCTTGCCTTATATGCATAATATTCCCTTCCTTGACGCTGCCAAAGGATTCAAACACTGAGGGGAAATCAAAACAAAACAGAGGACCAGAGCCATAGCACAGAGGGAAAGGTATTTGCCTTGCATGCGACTGAGCTTGGTTCAATCTTGACTATCATCATATGGGCCTCAAGACTGCCAGGAGTAATTTCTGAGGGCAGAGCCAGGAGAAACACCTGAATGTTCCTAGATGTGGCCCCAAAAAACAACCAACCAAGTAGCCATACAAAGACAAAAACATAAAATATAAATATCATTAAGTTATAAGGATAGTTTTTTGTTTGTTTTTGGTTTTGTAAGCCACACCCAGTGACGCTCAGGGGTTATTCCTGGCTACATGCTCAGAAATTGCTCTTGGTTTGGGGGATCTCCTGAGGATCTAACCATGGTCTGTCCTAGGTTAGGGCATGCAGGGCAGACACCCTACCAATTGCACTACTGCTCTAACTTCAGTTTCTTGAATGAATATATAGAGCTAATAACATTGTTTTATACTTAAAATTTAAGTATAAGGGCCTAAAATTTGCTGAGAACTTCCATCACACAAACTCTATACAGAAACAATGAACTCTTTGAGCTGATGTAGATTTGATCCACCTGATATCAGAGGTCATTTAACAAATTAAGAGTATTAAGTTCATAATCATCAGGTATATTTATAATAGAAAAATATATAGATAGACATATATATTCTTAACTATAAATAAAGTTGGAAAATGTCCCTTTAAAACAAAATAAATAAAATTGACACATGTGATTTATATACTATCTATCTTTATATATAAATCTATGAATATAGTATAATTGAGTTACTGCATGCATTCAGATGTGTATGTTTTCCTGGTATAAATGTAATAGAATAATTGGAAACTAAAGCTGATAATTATCAGAGGAAAAGAAACAGTAATATATGAGAGCTATGACATATCAATATATTGCATTCCAAATACAACTAAGAATTTTTTCTTAGTACAGTAATTAGTACAATCATGCTAGTTTAATTAGTAAATTATTTTAGTCCAGACATTGTAAGCTATTTCTTGTATAGGAAGAAAAAATACATTTTTTTCTGTTTCCAGTCTATCAGTGTACATTTATCTTAGTTTTTCCTGAAAGATTTATATCAGAATCTTTGTAGGCTTTCCTTGATACGGAAACATAAAATGTATTCAATTAAAACTGTTGCAAACAAATTTACTGGCAGCATAAACTTTATTGATTTGGTCTTGTGAATTCGTAAATCAGATCTCCCCTAAACAGTCATTCAAGTGTCCAAGCCAAAAATGCAAGCAACTTCACGCCATATGATTTGTCTTGGACTCCTCTGCATTTTCTGAATGATTTTTGAAACATGATTTTTCACTCAGACAATGGAAATTCAATTTCTTTATCAGTTACCTCCATAAACAATTATTAAACTTTTAATTACTTTAAAATCATGGTTTATATCATTTCCAACAGCATAAGTTTTATTTTTATTTTTGCAGATATTAAAAACAAGTTGTCGTTTCACTTTACTTCATCTCTATAGTAAATTCTTTGGTTCCCTGATAATGTTTTACAACCATATGGTGACTCATTTAGAATAACGTCTGGCAGTTGAAATGACAGTAGATATTTCCTCATGATTCCCAACAGAGATTAAAATGTGGGAAAAAAAATCAATATTAAGAAACAGTATATAGGGGCCAGAGCGGTGGTGTGGAGCGGCAGTGTCTGCCTTACCGGCACTAGCCTAGGACAGACCGTGGTTCGATCCCCTGGCGACCCATATGGTCCCCCCAAGTCATGAGTGTAACCCCTGAGCATCACCGGGTGTGGCCCAAAGACACACATGCACACACACAACCCCCCCCACACACACACAAAAAGAGAAAATCTGTATGTAAATCTTGACATCTTAGAAAGATAAAGCACATAAGATACACAAGTGAGATTCTTTTATTACTTACTAATAAATACCATTATTTATCTGTTATTTCCCCCAAACAGGGAGGGGGAGAGAGAGAGACAGAGAGAGGGAGAGATATCTGCCCTACAAGCAGGTGAAGGAAGTGTGGGTGGGAAGCTGGGGACATTGGCAGTAGGAAATGTGCACAGATGAAGGGTGTTGTTGTACATTGTATGACTGAAACACAATCATGAACAGGTTTGTAACCGTGGGAAAAATAACTGTATATGAATAACCTTGTAAACATGGCTTTTATAAACAAAATTATTTAAAGAAGAATGAGTACTAGATGAAATTGAAGGAATAGAAGTTCAAGTGCAGATTTATTGGCTTTTTAAGTGGATTGCCTCCATTCATTCCTTCTTTCCAAGTCACAATTTCTTCACTCTGCAATGTGATACAACTCTATCTCTGTGTCACAGGATAATCCATAAATGTCAGAGGGAATGAAATAATGCCTAAAAGTTAACTTGACTTCTATGCTAAACTGACCACCTATTGTGATATTTTTTTCATATATATTCAACTTTTTCTCCAATCAGTCCTATGAGATTTGTATATTTTCTCATTTACTAGTAAGAAACAAGTCAGCTTAAGATAGTTTAAGAAACTTTTATACAGGGCATTTGAGTAAAGTGGAGCCTAGAGTAAGAAACCAGGTTCTTGTCATCTGAACTGGCTAAAGATTTGCATATCAAAATTTCACACTTTATAGATTTAAAGAGATAAATTCTTGATTGGGTTGGCCAATAAATTTTATGCTTTCCTAAACTTGGTTGACGCTTTATCAGCTATCTTTTCTGTAAAATATACTAAGGTAATTTTTAAAGCTTTAATGCTTCTAAATGACTTGAATGTCATTCACTAAATTGAAGAGAAGAGAGAGAAATTGTCAACTTCCCCAGGATCTTTCATTTCTAGGATCCCATCCTGGTCCTGGGGCATGAGAATTCAGTGATCCAGTTGGTAGTCCTCAGGAAGCTAATTACGATTTAAACTTTTGGAATCATTTATTTTCATTTAGAACTCAAAAATTGTCTTTCTCAATGTCTCCAATATTCAAGGAATGGGACTTTGTTGATTACTGCAGTGAATAAATTTTAAGACACGCTGAGTTAATCACCTTACTTGTTTTCTAAGCATGCTCACTTTCCGATATTAAATCAATACAGGCTCAGTTTCCATCAGAACCTGTAATCACCTACTTCTCTTCCATTTGTTTTAAGAGGCTCAACTTTGTGTCTTTTTTATTGGTACAAATATTAATTTCTTTCCTGGAACTCTGACACTCACACGCTTCCATTGCAATCAGCAAATTAAAGATTATTTTCTCAATTCGGGTACAATCCTTTGATATCCATAGTATTTTTTTATGATGATCACATCAATAAGAAAATCAATGTTCAGTAACATGGGGTGCCTCATGGAGCTAAAAGGAAGCCCTTATTATTGTTCATTTACTCTTCATAATTTTTTTCTTCATTTTCCTCTTCCCAGATTGTGAGTCTCAAGTTAACATGAAAAAAAAAACATGCCAAGTGCTGCATGATATAGATGAGATCATGGGTGTTTGGGGTATTTAATTTTCAATTTCTGTAAAAGAGACTGGCAGTTATTCTTAGAAATTTTGCATCCAGCTATTGCATCCAATCTAGGTGTGTGGGACTGGGTTGAGGGAATGTGACCAAATAGTTCTGGTCAGTAGAGCAAGAGAGAAAGTACAAGAAGGTAAAGTGCTTGCCATTGACTCAACCAGTGTTTGATCTCTGCAACTCAAATGGTTCTTCCAAGCTCTTCCTGGGGTGATCCCTGGACTCAAATCCAGAAGTAAGTTACAAGTGTTGCTGCGTGTGACCCTAACACCATTAAAAAGCAATGCAAACAAGTATATTTGGTCAGGTAAAAGGCAGTTCCCAGAAAAGAAAAAAACTGCAAAAGTAACATATATTAGTCTTAAATAGTTAAAACCAGTTTAGCTTGCCTGTCTGGCACATGCCCTATAAAAGTCACTCTTCCAAACAGCACCACACCGTGGTCCTAGGCCCTTCCATTGAACTGCTTGCCCAAGCAGAAATTTACAGAAAGGAACCCTTGGTTAGTTGAGTTATAACAAATGACTCTTGGGAATATAACAGGAAACTCCCTCCCAAATATAATAGAAACAATTTTAAATAAATACAAATTGAAAAGAGAGAAGTGAAAATTTCTAAGGCAATAAATAAACCCTCTAATTCTCTTTTTTTAACCTCAAAAATATTATGAGTTAAATCCCTATTATTACTAATGTTATTATTTTGACAGTATTAGAGATGGAACACAGTGCTCAAACATGCTCTATTGCGGAGCCATATTTAGTAATTATTAATTTTTTAAATTTTATTGAAGCCATTGTGTTTTAAAAAGTCCTTCATAGTTGGGGTTCAGACAATGAATCAGGGCCACCACCAGTGTCATCCTTTCTCCATCCGTATTCCCTAAGTGCATTTTATCCCTGTCCGCCATCCTGCCAGTATAACAAGCCCATTTTAAGTTGAGATTATTAAAGTTTGGGTCTCTTGGTACCATTGTTGTTGCCTTTGGCTTGGATATATAATTCTGACTTTTTAAATACCATCAAGGCACCTGAGACAACTTGGCCCCTGACTTTCATTCTTTCAGATTTGTGTTTTACCTCCTCCACATAATTTCTTTCATTCTTTCTATGGTCAGGGCCAAGAGTATTAGAGACAACACCCATTTATACCATTACATTTCTTCATTCTGTTATTTAAAATACCACATGTAAGAAATATCATTTTTATCCTTATTTTGGTTTACTTCATTTAACATAATATCTTCCAGTTCCATCCATGTTACAGTAATTTGCATGATTCATCATTCCTTACTATGTATTATTTCATTATATATGGAATGTATATAATTGTATATATACAATGTATTGCAATATATACAAATATTCATTGAATATATTTCTTACATCTTTATGGGCCACTCATATGTTGTTGGACATCTAAGTTGATTACAAGTCTTAGCTTGTACTGTGTGCTGTGATGAATAGCAATGTGCATGCATCTTTTGGATGAGTAGTTTTCTGTCTTGCACATAGATGCCAAAAAGTAGGATCTCAGGGTTCTATGGAAGCTCAATTTTAAGTATACTGATAAGATTCCAATTTATTTTTCATTGGGGTTGGAACAGGCAGTATTCCCACCAGTAGTAGATGAGGTTACTTTTTAGAAAGTTTTTATTGTTTCTGTTTGCTTTGTTTTGTACCCACACATAGCTGAATTCAAGGCTTACTCCTGACTGTGATCAAGGATCAGTTCTGGAGGGCTGGGATGAGGGTATATGAGGTTCTGGTGGTTGAACATCCATCAGCCATGAGCAAAATATGAGCCCTGCACATTGTATTATCTCTCTTGCCTTATTAATTGAAAATTCAAATACTAAGAATGCCACAAACTACAATCAAGTGTATAACTGTCAATTTTCAGTAATTTTGGCAAGAACAAAAATAATCCTACTTACTTCTTTTTTTCTGTTCTATTTTTTTATTTTTTAATAATATAATTTTTATTTTAATCATAGTGGCTTACATATCGTTCACAATAATATTCCAGGTACATATTTACATTGAATCAGGGGAATTCCCATCACTGAATTGTCCTCCTCCCACATCTGTTCCCATCCTGCTTCCCATATCCTCCATTCTCCCCCCAGGGGCTGCTAGAATGCTTCGTACCTCTGTGTCTAATTTATTACTTAGTGGTCTTATAACTGTTTGATTTTGGTACCTCCATTACTGCTCCCTCTAATTAGGAGACGGGACTAAATAGTTCAAGTTATGTGGTTTCCTTTGAGGAAGAAAAAATAAAATGGGGTAAAAATCAACTACACCGACTCTGAGCAGAGTCATTCTAGAGGCTCTCCTCCTTGGTTTGAGAGATGAAGGGGAAAAAAAAAGAAGGTGAACCACCACAACAGTTCAAAAAGAGGTATCAAATAAGATATCCAGTGAGCACTGCAGCAATAAAGGTATGCACCACATAATTGCCATGGTCATGAGATAGAAAACATGACAAAGCACAAAAAGGAAGAAGAGGAAAAAGAAGAAAGAAATAGTAAATATATAAATAAAAAATGGACAACTACTACAATAGCCACCCCAAAATAAAGAAATAGACAAAAACTAGATAAAAGAAAAAATATATTATTTTGTGCTTTTTGTCTCGTTTTTTCCCCCTCCTGCATAGGCACAGTAAATATTGGGGTCATTCGAAACGGGAATCCTCTTGGTCTAAGAGATGCAGGGTTTCTTTACCCTTGGAATATATTGTCATGGGATTATCTATAGACCCCTTTCAAGTTCATTTACTCTCCACTTGGTGCTTTTGTGATGTATGGAAGACTTCTGCTCCGATCTGGATGATAAAAACAGGCCTCTATATCTAGAGCTCTCAGTCTGTGCACAGGTCAAGGAGTAGAACTTATGACGGACGAAGTCTTTCTTTGTGATTTTAGAAGTTCTGTTTCCTCAGTGTCATTTTAATCTGTCTTCTGTGGTTGGTGGTGTTGGCCCTTGTGTTGAACCTCGGATGGAGCCTGGGATATCGTCTTTAGTTATGTTTCCAGAAAACCCATTAAGCTGCAATTGCCTCAGTCAGGTCTCTGGAATTAGAGGTCATGGTTGTTGTGCAGTCGTAGAACAAATCCTAGACTAGGGTTTTCTTGTTGGTCTCAGAATGCCCGGTCATGGTTCTATCAGCAAGTCATCAGTTATCTGTAGATCACGTTCTTGGCTTTTGCACAGCCCACAGTAAGTCTTCTGATTTTGTTTTATCATTAGTTGGTGAGGTAGGATAACCTATTCTTATGTCCATCTGTTCCCAATTTCCTCGTTATCAGGATATCATATTAGAACTGGCACATGTTGACTTTTGAGTAGTATTCAGGATGTCCAAGATGGGATTTTGTTCCTGTAGCTGTTGTGAAGAACTGTGTCATTTCTATGTCTGGGGTTCAGGGTTCAAGTCTGGACGGTCAGTGTCTAATGTCCTGGAGTCTAAGATGGGTCCACATGACATATTTTCAAGGTGGGAGATTCCCCTGTATTGTAAATAAGTATGAGTTCTTATCCCTAGAATCCTACTTACTTCTTCAAGAAATTAATAAATGAGTGAATAATTGTTGAGTTACACCTTACTTTACCTAAAACAAAGTTTATCCCTAATTTCTTTGTATCTGTTTGTTTACAACTTGATTCACCCAAAACAGATTGTCTTATATGTAAACTTGGGTAGGACAGGCTTACTATAGCTGCCCCACCTTGGGATGTTTTCAATACTCAATAAAAATAATAGTTCTGGAAGGTAGTGGACACTCCATACTATGTAGACTGCCAGTCTACAAATGTTTCAGTCTCAGCCTGATTTCGATTATTCCTCCTATTGCCATCCTGATTCAGACTCATTCACTTGGGGTTGGAGATATGGCATGTGGAGTGATCTTACAAATAATTCAACTTACCATAAGCAAACAAAAATGCTTAAGTTTTATATGTTATTAATTTATATTGATTCTATGTTTCTGAAGTGGGAAATGAAGAAAAGCAAGCTGACTCAATCGTTTTATATTTTAAATTATTTATTCCTTAACGTTTTATTATTCATTCATTTATTTATTTATCTTGTTTTTTTGGGCCATACCCAGTGACGCTCAGGGGTTACTCCTGGCTATGTGCTCAGAAATCATTCTGGCTTGGGGGATCATGTGGTCCGTCCTAGGTTAGTTAGTGCAAGGCAAACACCCTACCACTTGTGCCACCTCTCCAGCCCTCTTAAAATTTTATTATTAAGCATTTTTCTGCTTCATTCCTCTTTCCCTCCTCTCATCCCTCCCTCCCTTCCTTCTTCCTTTCCTTTCTCTCTCCTTCCCTTCTTTCCTTCCTCCCTTCCTTTTTCCTTCCTCCCTTTCTTCCTTCCTTGTTCCCTCCCTTTCTTCCTTCCTTGTTCCCTCCCTTTTTCCTTCTTTCCTTCCTCCCACCCTCCGTTCTTCCCTTTCTTACTTCCTCCCTCCCTCTTCCCTTTCTCCCTTTCTTCCTCCCTCCTTCCATTATTTCCTTCCTCCCTTTATTTCTTCCTTCATTCTTCCCTTTCTTTCTCTCCCCTCCCTTCTTTTCTTCTTACCTTCCTTTCTTCCTTCTTTGCTCCCTCTCTTTTTTCTTCCTTCCTTCCTTCCTTCTCCCACCCTCCCTTCTTCCCTTCCTCCCTTCCTTTCTTTTTCATTCCTTTGTTTCTTCCTTCCTTGTTCCCTCACTCCCTTCCTTCCTTGTTCCCTCCCTTTTTCCTTCCTTCTTTCCTTCCTTCCTTTCTTCCTTCCTTCCTCTCACCCTCCCTTCTTTGTTTCCTCCCTCTCTCCCTTTCTTCCTCCCTTCCTTCCTTCCTCCCTCCATTCTTCCCTCTCTCCCTTCCTTCCTTCTTCCCTTCATCTTCCTCTATTCCTTTATCCCTTCTTTCCTTCAGGACTCCCTTCTTCCCACCTTTTCTTTCTCCCTCTTTCCTTTCCTCCTTCATTTCTTCCTTCCTTGCTTCCTTCCTTTTTTCCCTTCTTCCTTCCTTTCTCTTCCATAGAGGTTGCCCCCAACAGAATTTCAGGTACCTGGTACTACTTTCTAGGTACAGGTATTCTGCACGTAATGTCATGTAGCCCGAGTTTTGAAGCTCAGGCCTTGATATATAGTATAACTAGAAGACCATCAGTGCTAATACGTAGTATTATTAACTTTGGGCCTCATGCATTCTATGTATGAGCTTTGCCACTTGAGCTCTCTTCCTGGTTTCCAAAGTTTCCTTTCTCGCAATCTCTGCTTCACTAAATCTCTGCTTCACTATTTATGAAATACTAAATAATTATCTGGAATTGTATATTTCTATATCTCAATTGCTGAACTAGTGATGAAGAATAAAAGCAAATATTTGTTAAATGACAAACTTATATAGGGTATATTCTAAATGATTATAAAATTTAATAATCTCTAAAACCTAAAATGTGATAGTTAAATAATATAAAGTCTTTTCATCAGTTTTATTAATTGATGAAAATGTAATATCAAATTTAGAAACTTTGTCAGAAAGCTGAATGTTAAAAACTTTAAAACCTTGGCATAATATTGACTTTTGGCATAGTATAGACTTATTATTTAGGAAACATTGAATAAAAATAATTTGACAGTATAATGTAAACCTTCCAGTAATTTATTTTTTACTCTTTATTAAGTAGAAAAACTAATCAAGCAAACCCTAAAAACAATTATGCCGGCAATAATTATAACAGCTACTAGAAATGAGATAAAATATTTTACCAAAGGAATTTTCTAGAAAAGCTTAAAAATACATTAATAATAATACAATTTTTGAGTGATTAAGATGACTTATTTAATGTTCTACCTTATCATCAATAAAAAAAACTCACCATTTGAAATATAGACCACCTAAAGCTTCAGAAACTGTGATCTTTATCCTCAGAGGTCAAAGAAAATCATGAAATAATATACACATTTCTCCCAGTAAAGACACCAAACATCCTCAGTCAGAATAGAGATGGGCATAGTGGAGAGTGGAAAGAATGTAACATACAATGATTTATGTTCGTATTTCTGTAGGTAGCAGCAGAAATCAACTATAAGACAATAGAGAGAACATATGGCAGGTACCATGAGACCTAGATTCTCTAAACCATTGTTGTCAGAAGAATGTGTCAGGATCAGGATAGAAAATGCCTCAAATGTTAGTTCTTGAAAGTGATGAGTATCATTTTACCCAGGAGAATTTAAAATCCATAAAAACAAAATGATTTGCAAGGTTTTATATGCTCATAAGGGAAGGTGCTTTTATCTTTATTCCTAGTCCTATCTATTATGCCTTGTGTCTTTCATATTTTCAATGTTCCTTATTAAAAGTGAAAAGCTCTCTTCCTATTTCCCATCCCATAAATTCCCTTAACAAAATGTAACTTATTTTCTCATTTTAGGAAAGAAGCTATACATATTCTCAGAATCTCTCAAAATTTTTAAGCTAGTTAGTTAAAATATTACTACTTTTAGGCAAAACAGTTTATAATTTTAACTCTTTGATACATAAAATAATTTATTTAAAAGTAGTAGTTTGAAGGTACAATTTATGGATGTGATTTAGACAATTTTCCTAGACAGTTTTGCATTTGTAGAGGTATAAAATATTATTTTTCTTTAATTTTAATATCTTAAAGACTATTAGGGTTATGAATTTTCTGGACATATAATCCTTAACTATTTAATTAGGTTATATACAAATAATTGTTCAGCATTGATTTAAGTTGACTGCAAGTAGATTGCAGATGAGCATTCTGAAATCTTTTTTGACTTTCCAATTTGATTCCTCTATGACTTTCTAAATTGTTATCCATCTTTGTAACTCAAACCCTGTCAAGTAGTCTGAGAACTAAACATACCTTACAATTTTAATGCCCTATCTTACATGCCTGATTTTGTGCCAATCATATTACAGGCTCACTTCATATTTAAAGTAGTGTTGTAAGTTAGACTTAGGAGTTTCTAATTAAAATTTATAATTCCCACTGTAATTCTTGATAATATTAAAAAGTTTAGAGAGTTTGGATAGCTATATATAATTTTATATATTGCTTAATGGCATGGGTATGTTACGTGGTATTGAATCTATATTATCTAATCATCACATACAGATACAAATTAAAATGTTAATTGATCAATTTAATTATACAAAATACTGTTCTAGAATACATTTTTAATACTTATCTCTCTCTTTTTTCTGGGATTTCACTGAAAATGAACAGGTTTTCCAAGTAATCTATCTATGTATCTATCTATCTATGTATCTATGTATGTATGTATGTATGTATGTATGTATGTATCTATCTATCTATCTATCTATCTATCATCTATCTATCTATCTATCTATCTATCTCTCTCTATCTATCTATATATCTATCTATCTATCTATCCGCTGCCCTTTAGTGAAAACTATTTAACCTCTTCTTTTTTATTAAAAGAATAAAAATCAAATTCTTTGATTTCATTTGTTAAATTGTAAATAGGTACATTTACATAACAATAAAATAGAGATGTACAATAAGCTACACAGAACAGTGTGAATATGTGGTGTCATGTGAAAGTGACTATATGATCAAGGAGTTGCTTCTCAAAAATAAGAATATTTTTTGTTTCTGATCACCATATATTCACACAGGAAATATCTTTTTGTCCTACTTACAGTTTTTGATTTTGTGATGGTTGTGAAATGGTAAGATTCCTTTATGATTTTGCCTGCTGTCAATATCCTTATGAGATTTGATGAATGTGTCTAACAGTAAAGTGTTAGCATCCTTTAAAAAGTGAACATTCATTTCATGAAGGAAACATTTTCACTCTTCTTGGTTGTAAGTGGAGCACTCTAAACACCTCAGAAGGTGAAATTCTTACATCTAGTCTGTTGAACACTCATTTATTTCTAAACATTCTCTCCAGAGGATGACAAGATATTTTGTACCTCTATGTCAACGACTTACTTTATTAAAAAATTTATTCAGTAGCAATTGAAACACATATAGTTGGGGATTTAGGTTGAAATTCATTATTAAATACACATATTTTAGTCACATGTTTGCTAATCAGGCTCATGTGTCTTTGTTGCTCACATGCATTGTCCAGGATACATGGCTCTAGAATATATGTTTTGATTTTCTCCTCTTTGGTGTTTGGACTTTTATATTATCCTATTACCTTGCTAGATTGTGAACCGGGACTCTCCCTGCCTTTGGAGAAGCCCATGTTCTCTCTTGAGCAGCAGTGATGAATAGGATTTTTACCCTCCCTCAAAATGGCAAAATGCAATATGTGTGTAATATAATACTGTTAAAATTATATGCTTTTGTGTGAGTGTTTGTCTGTTTTTTCAGGTCACTGCGTGGTGTGGCTCTCTGACTCTCACAGTTTAAAGTTTTGGCTCTTTGTGTCAAACTTGTTCGCCACCCCTGCTCTTGAGTATGTCATTCTGTTATTCTTCCTTAGTACCACCAAATAAACCCTGCTTTACTTCAAAATTATATCTACATTTATAGAAAATAAATATAATCAAGCTTAAGTTAATGAAACTTATGATGATTTTTAGAACTATTGACCCCATGTTTTAAGTTCCTCCTCTCTACACTTTTGATGCCATTTTTGCTGTTGTGATTGCTGGCTGGTTACACACTTTAGGTCATAAACACCAGCAGGGAGATACACTTGATGATAGTCTCCATGATGGTTTTGAGTATAGTGTTTGAGAGGTGGTTGTGTTATTTACACGCCTGCTTACTGGGGATTTAGCTCCTGGCCAGGAGGGTTCAACATGAGGAACTGGTACATGTTTACATGTGCAGGTATCACATATCTTTTTAGTTCTTGGGGGTTTTAGAGAGCAATGTTCTAAAACTTTAATATTTGCATGTGAAGTACACATATTGTTTGCAAAGTAGATCCGATTTATGAAACCCCTGCACATCGACCAGTCTTTTAAGGATGGAGTTTTATAGAGAGAAGAATGTATCTGTATTGAAATGTCAAATAATCAATAACACCTTCATAAGCTACTTTAACAAATATTTTTGTATGTTTTTTGAAAAGCTCTTTGGGAATGAAGCGAGGGGCATTAGATAGGCTGCTTGACTCACATGGGATGTGATCTGGGTTTGATCCCTGATAAGCCATATGGTTCCCTGAGCACCACCAGTAGAAATTTCAAAAACAGAGCCAGGAATTAGCCAGAATTTCACAAACTCTGCCCCCAAATAAAAACAAAACAAAAGCAGAACAAAAATACCAATTTTATGATAATATCAGGAAACTTTTGGTCAAGATGAAATACTATTTTAAAACATTGTCACATCCTCTATACCCAAATTTTTGGATGAAGAATTCAGTTCTGGAAGGTTAAACATCGAAATTAAAATGAAGATGAGACATAGTAGAGTGAGTATGGTGTTTGCCTTGCTCTTGGCTGACCCAGGCTTGATCCCCAGCACTATAGATGGTTCCACGAGTCACACCAATAGAAATACCCTGAGACAGTAAGCACAGAACTAAGATTAAGCCCTGAACACAGGTAGGCGTGGATCAGAAAGAGAGAAAAAAATTAAGATGAGAAAATAATGATGTGAACTTAATTACCACTCCCTTTTTAAAAGAAGAATAAGAATAGAAGAATAATTTGAAACATTGGACACTAATCTTTTGTTGTGTTTTATTTGGGAACTATACCTGGTCTTGCTAAGGGCTTACTCCTGGCTCTGCACTCGGGGATCACTCCTGGCTTATCAGGGAAGACATGCTGCAGGTGCATGTTTGCTTTCTGGTATCTCCACCTGGATTGGCTTAGGAAAATCTTGGAGAGCAGAGTGAAAAAAAATAAAGGGTTTCTTTAAATATAGAAAAGAAAAGCAGATCAGCAAACAGAACAGGATGCTAACAAAATAGTACCAGCGTATTTCCCAGTGCTAACCATGGAGAAAAATTATAGAGAAAATAAAATTCACACTGAGAAAAAATAAAAATGAACTTCTTGATGGAGTAGAAAATCAACAGTAACATTCAAAGGGAAACAGGAATAAAGCTTTAGGCCAGCTACATTCGCTCAGCACCTGTGGTGAGCAGGGCTATAAAATGCTAAGTCTTCATCAGAGAAGGAGGTCAAAGCTGTTTACTGTTTGGAATTAGCAATGGGGATGTCTTTGTCCCTTCTAGCTCTCTTAAATAGGCACCTCCAAGAATTTTCTTTCTGCTGAGACACAGACTTCGGAAAAATACATGTTTCAAATTCAAAAGAAGGAAATATTTTCTTAAAAATAAAACAGCTGGAAATTCAACGAAATTTCTCATTTGAAGTTGTTCATATCGGCAACTAATACTTCATTTGAATGTCTGTTCTTTTAGAAATGGAATTTTAAAACTCAACCAGAACATTCTAAAGAAGGCTACATTGGAATTATAACTGATATACCCCCCATTTACTATAAAGGAAAATAAATCTTGCAAAAGTCAATCCATTTTTGTGCCTAGTATAATTTCTTTGTACCTATTCTCTTCTATAAAATACATCTATTCTGCACAGCAATTTGGAATTCCTGTTTGCAAAATTGAATAGTGATTTCTTAGGTACTTTTTGAACAAATCCAATAAGATCTCACATATTATTTATGCTTGGTATTTTAGCTAGAAAAGTAAACATTTATAAAATAGAAACATAATTGTTTAGTTGATTTTATTTTGAAATATAAATCTTATGGAAAATATATTTAGGAAATATGAGCAACATAATGCACATAATTTCATTGTGTTTCTAAATTTTTAAAAGTTATTATTATTTTTTAGAGTTGGGTGTCTTCTAGTAGTGCTGTGGGATCATTCACAGTTCTGTGTTTAGGGGATCATATTGGTGCTTGAGGAAGCATGTGGTAAAGGAAAAAAAAGGATTGGCTACATACAAGGCAAGTGAGTTAATTCCTATTATACTTTCTGACTCCAAAACTATTTCTTAAATTTAAATTTATTCATATTAGAGCTTGTAAAATGACCAATCAGGTATAGTTATGAACATCAAAATTATGTTTAAAATATCAATAGGAAAAACATACGATTAAGAGTCAAAATTATGAAATGAAACTTTAGTTAACAACATATTTCCTGTACATATATTTGACTAAAACCTCCATAAACATATAGACTATATGAAGCATTATATATTAGAGCACTGCCAAGAGTAATTTCTGAGTGCAGAGCCAAGTATAAGCTCTGAGCACCATGAGGTGTGGCTCCCACACTAAAACAAATCAAAACAAAAATCTTTAATAAAATTTTCTTTTAAAAAAAAGGAAAAACTTTTAGAAATCAAAAGAAGTTTTAAGACCGTGAGAGCATAGAGGTCTTGCATGTGGTTGGGTCCAGTTAGAGTACCCATATTACACTTATCTCTGAGCAATCCAGACTCAATTGTAACCACTGACTTAGTTCCTGGGCACTCCCATATGTGGAGTGCCTACAAAACAGAATCAATAAAAAAATTTATTAACTATCCTTCCACATACAAGTTTGAGTATGCAAAGAAAGCAAGGATGGACTTAGGAAATTGAAATATTTTATTTTATACTTTTAACCTTTTTTCAACTTTCCACAGTATAATGTAAATTGCAGTACAGTATACTTGACTGGATTTGAATGCCTGTATTTAAAGACTAGTATCAAAGCCTTTAAACACACACACACAGACACACAACACCTATAATAGATTAAACACGCATGTGCCAGGGGCAGAGCGGTGGCGCTGGAGGTAAGGTGCCTGCCTTGCCTGTGCTAGCCTAGGACGGACCATGGTTCGATCCCCCGGTTCCCATATGGTCCCCCAAGCCAGGAGCGACTTCTGAGCGCATAGTCAGGAGTAACCCCTGAGCGTCACCGGGTGTGGCCCAAAAATCAAAAAAAAAAAAAAAAACACGCATGTGCCAATGTTAAATAAATCCAATATATTACTGATCAGGGCATAAGTTCATTTAAAATACATTTGTTTACCTTCTAACTACCTAATTATAATAAAAAAAAAGTTATGGGGCTAGTGATTCTTACCCAAATTTGAAAGTTGCTCCATATATCTAATGGTCTTAAGAAGAACCAGAATTTTTTCCCAGGTATTCAGTTTTGTACTACATGTACTATTACTATAGTTGAATTTTCATGAAATATCAGTGACCATGACTATTACTGTATAAGGTAATTTTTTTCATAGAAAACATGACAATTTGTTATTTTAGCCATGAAAATTGCTTCCACAGTGAATTACCCATCTGCAGACTTAGAAAAGGAATAATGCAAATGTTACATTTGAACTGATTTTGCCATTCTATTAATTCTCTAGTAAGCCATTCATAAAATGCACTTTTTTGCAGTTAATATCGCACACTTGATTTCCTGAACATTTTTCATAGAAAAAAAATCACTGTCTCCTTTTTCTTTATTGCACTGTGCACAGAGGGCTAAGCTTGACCTTAGACAAACTGATGACCTCATTGTCACAATACATGTGGTATGTGAGACAAGGATCAAAGGTCAATTATATGCTATGCACAGCAGACAGAAAAACTTTGCAATTGCCTGCTAGTTGTTCCCTTTATGTTTAAAGGAAATATTTGAAGAATAAAACCCAGGCTACCATATCCTCTAATTTAAGGATACTGGACCAAGAAAATAGCACAAAGGCTGGATGTTTGCTTTTCATGCTAGAGGCAAGTTCTATTACCAATCACACATTGACCCCAGAAAAGCATCAGGAGCAACCTTTGTTAGATTTGATCCAACCCCCTTCACATTTCATTAGGAATGTCTAAAATTATTGATACAAAGGTTAATTTGTACCAAAAACTTTATTTAAAAAAGGTATTTATTTCCTATTTCTCCAGAATTTTGTTTGTCCAGATAAGTGACTAGAGTGATTATCCTTGCTTAGGATTGGAGATGACAAGAGTTTTTATCTGAAGTGTACACTTTTTCTTAATGTGGATTAAAAATGTTCTCTGATTAGAGTTATGCCTGTGTTATATTTACATTTTGGTAAAAACCAATTTTTCATGTTCTATGAATGAATTAATTTCCCCATTAATGATATCATTTCATTTTTCTAGGGATATTACATTAGATAGTGTTTCATCTATTGGCCATTTGATATGGGACAGAGAAATAATATAAAAATTAGATCATATGCAAGGTAAGCAGTCCTCTTTGTCATTATCCCTGGTAACAAAAGCTTTCTGGCAGCACAGAGTATATAGTCTTGGAGCCTCTGACTACTGGAGTTGACATTGTGGTTATTGGCACTAGAGTGTTCAAGTAGCACTCCAACTTTGGAACTAGCATTGAACTGCAGTCCCAGTTATGTTGTGTATCACAGGATATGGTACCAGGGCTCTGAATATTTTTTTAGAGTTGCCCCCATTAAATAAAAAAGGAACATGATTAATATGCTGAGTACTTAATATGTCACAATTTACTAAAGAAATACATATATTTAATTTCTCAATAGAACTTAAGTGCTGATATGATTAAGCAATATCACTCCTAGGAAAAATACCCTCAGAGTCCAAAAACACAATACAAGAAAATCCTCAGAACTTCTATGTTCATGGCAGCACTGTTCACAATCTGGAAGCAAACCAAGTGCTTGAAAGCAGATGAGTGGATAAAGAAAGTCTGGTACATCTATACAGTAGAATACTATGCAGCTATTAGTAAAAATAAAGTCACAAAATTCACTATTACAAAGATGGATATGGAAAGTCCTACAAAATGAGTTAGAGGGAGAAGAATAGAAAGATTTCATTCATTTGTGAGATGTGATTTTTTTTAGAATAAGAGATCGATTGTTTTCTGATCTTTATTTTAGTTTGCACCAATGCTTTATCAGCCATTTTATTTGATTTTTAAAGCAATTTGAAATCGATTTTGTTCTTTGACAGTTTTGAATTGATAATATTAATAAATAAAGGTGTTTCAAAGACAGTTTATTCATGTAGTTTTTATTTCATAGCCTCATTAAGTCATTCTTAAATAATTGATGGTGGTAGTCCTTGTCTGAGCATTTTTCTGAGTAAAACAAATCAGAATCAAAATTGTTACTTCAGGACAGCAGAGAGAGAGAGAGAGACAGAAACAGAGACAGACAGACAGAGAAACAGTGAGAGAGACAGAGACAGAGAGAGAGGGGAGAGAGAGAGGGCGGAGAGAGAGAACAGAGCTTCAGGGGTTAACCTCCCCACATTCCAACAAAAATATACTTTGAACACTGACAGCAGTGATCCCTGAGTCAGGAGTAAGCCCTCAACACCAAATGTGGTTCCCAAGATAAGAAAAGAAACAAAGAACTTCAATAAAGACACACATCTCAATAAAGAAAAGAACAATAGGCAAATTCAGTAAAGTAGTGTGCACTATAGCAATAATAGTCATTAGAAATACAGATGATCTTTTACAATACTTTGAAGACCAGAAAAATAGATTTGGCTTTTGATTCCCTCCCGCCAACCATGTTTCAAAGCTTCATTTAAAAATCTTGAAGAAAAAAAATGTAAAACTGGCACAAAAAACACCATAATTATAAAACAACTCTAAAGAGGCTTCACATTTATATGTTTTGTGATTGGTCACAAATTTTCTGTTTCTGTTTGTAAATGTACTTTTAAACTTAATTGGTTCACCAAATCAATGGGTACATTGACCAGGCTTTGAGACATTTGAACAGGAAAAAAACATATTTAGATGTGACATGTAATTAGGTACATTTGAATATAAGAACATTATGTAAAGTTCAATTATCAGAGTAAAAATAAAAAATAAAAGACTAAATAGAATCTGAGAAACAAAATATTATTATGATGTGAAATAAATTTCTAGCATGTGCTTTCTAAGTTTTATGGTTGTGACTTAACCTTGCAAGTTAACTTAAAATAGCTTTATTAAGAAAAAAAGAGATGAATAGTTTCTCCCACTTGGTGGGTGACTCTTGTATCTGGGCACTATTTCTTTTGAGGTGCAGAAGCTTCTCAGCTTGAAGTATTCCCATCTGTTGATCTCTGCTTCCACTTGTTTGGAAAGTGTAGTTTCCTCCCTGAAGATGTCTTTTGTCTCAATGTCATGGAGTGTTTTACCGACGTGTTGTTCTATATACCTTATGGTATCAGGTCGTATATCGAGGTCTTTAATCCATTTGGATTTTACCTTCGTGTATGATGCTAACTGGGGGTCTATGTTTGCTTTTTTGCAAGTGGCGAACCAGTTCTGCCAGCACCACTTGTTGAAGAGGTTTTCCTTGCTCCACTTAGGATTTCTTGCTTCTTTGTCAAAGATTAGGTACTTGTATGTCTGGGGGACAATGTCTGAGAATTCAAGCCTATTCCACTGATCTGAAGGTCTGTCTTTATTCCAATACCATGCTGTTTTGATAACTATTGCTTTGTAGTAGAGTTTAAAGTTGGGGAAAGTAATGCCTCCCATTTTCCTTTTCCCTAGTAGTGCTTTAGCTCTTCTAGGGTGTTTATTGTTCCAGATGAACTTCATAATTGCTTGATCCACTTCTTTGAAGAATGTCATGGGTATCTTTATAGGGATGGCATTAAATGTGTATAATGCTTTGGGGAGAATTGCCATTTTAATGATGTTAATCCTGCCAATCCATGAGCAGGGTATGTGTTTCCATTTCCGTGTGTCCTCTCTCTATAGTTTTCTTTGTATAGGTCCTTCACGTCTTTGGTCAAATTGACTCCAAGATATTTGATTTTGTGTGGTGCTATTGTGAATGGGATTGCCTTCTTGATTTCCTTCTCTTCCCTATCATTATTGGTGTATGAAAAGGCCATTGATTTCTGTGTGTTAATTTTGTAGCCTGCCACCTTGCTATAGGAGTCTATTGTTTCTAGAAGCTTTTTGGTAGAATCTTTAGGGTTTTCTAGGTAGAGTATCATGTCATCTGCAAACAATGAGAGCTTGACTTCTTCCTTTCCTATCTTGATTCCCTTGATATACTTTTCTTGCCTGATCACTATAGCAAGAACTTCCAGTACTATGTTGAAGAGGAGTAGTGAGAGCGGGCAACCTTGTCTTGTACCAGAATTTAGAGGGAAGGCTTTTAGTTTTTCTCTGTTAAGGATGATATTTGCTGTTGGCTTGTGGTAGATGGCTTCAACTAGATTGAGGAAGGTTCCTTCCATTCCCATCTTGCTGAGAGTTTTGATTAAGAATGGGTGTTGGACCTTATCAAATGCTTTCTCTGCATCTATTAATATGATCATGTGATTTTTTTTTCTTCTTGTTGATGTTGTGTATGATGTTGATAGATTTACGGATGTTAAACCATCCTTGCATTCCTGGAATGAAACCTAATTGATCGTAGTGTATGATCTTCTTGATGATGCATTGGATCCTATTTGCCAGGATTTTGTTGAAGATCTTTGCATCGGCATTCATCAGGGATATTGGTCTGTAAGTTTCTTTTTTGGCAGCATCTCTGTCTGGTTTTGGTATCAAGGTGATATTGGTTCATACATCTGGTAAGGGGCTAATATTAAAAATATACAGGGCATTGACAGAACTTCACAAGAAAAAAACATCTAATCCCATCAAAACATGGGGAGAAGAAATGAAAAGCACTTTGATTAAAAAAAGAAATACAAATGGCCAAAAGGCACAAGAAAAAATGCTCCTCGTCACTAATCATCAGGGAGATGGAAATAAAAACAACGATGAGGTACCACCTCACACCACAGAGAATGGCATACATCACAAAGAATGAGAACAAACAGTGTTGGCGGGGATATGGAGAGAAAGGAACTCTTATCCACTGCTGGTGGGAATGCCATTTCGTTCAACCTTTATGGAAAGCGATATGGAGATTCCTCCAGAAACTGGAAATCGAATTCCCATTCGACCCAGCTATTCCACTCCTAGGGATATACCCTAAGAGCACAAAAATTCAATACAAAAAACCCTTCCTCACGCCTATATTTATTGCAGCACTATTCACAGTAGCCAGGCTCTGGAAACAACCAAGATGCCCTTCAACAGACGAATGGCTAAAGAAACTGTGGTACATATACACAATGGAATACTATGCAGCTGTCAGAAGAGATGAAGTCATGAAGTTTTTCTATACATGGATGTATGTGGAATCTACCATGCTGAGTGAAATAAGTCAGAGGGAGAGAGAGAGAGACGCAGAATAGTCTCACTCATCTATGGGTTTTAAAGAAAATAAAAATCATTTTTGCAACAATCATAGAGACAATGAGAGGAGCCTGGAACTTCTAGCTCACTCCATGAAGCTCATCACAAAGAGTGGTGAGTGCAGTTATAAAAATAACTACACAGAAAACTATCATAATCACGTGAATGAATGAGAGAACTGGAAAGCCTGTCTGGAGTACAGGTGTGGGTGGGATGGGATGGAGGGAGACTTGGGACATTGGTGGTGGGAATGTTGCACTGGTGAAGGGGGTGTTCTTCACATGACTGAAACCTAATCACAATCATATATGTAATCAAAATGTTTAAATAAAAAAAGAAAAAAGAGAGATAAATGAACTTACAGTGAAGTGTAATTGAACTCTGAACAGGAAGTTATGAATAAAAAGAATCATTCTCAGTATTTCAGGTGGTCCCTGTTTTCTTTACAATCTTGATCTCTTCTAAAGTAACTCTCATCTTTTATCCTACGTTCATATTGTGTGTTGCATTAACCTGTATACCATATGTACAAAAACAATAGGCTCTGAACAAGTTTTAGTTAGTAAAACCAGCAGGAAACCCTGATTATGTATAGACCTTTAATTTAGTCTTGGAAAAAGCAATCTGATGAGTTACTACTGATAAGCCAGTAGACTGTCTGATTGTGAGTCAAGTTTATGTCCCATGTCAAAAATGCAGAAAGCTGTAGTACATGAAAACTTCCTTCTAAAAGTCCACATACAAATAATTTCTTAAAGTAGTCCTTAGTTGGGCAAACTCAATGAAACCTTTAAGAAAATCCTCTTATACGGTATTTTACTACAACACGTTTCTTTCTGAAGGAGTTACATGACAATACTTCCAGAAGTTGTGTTTTTTTTAACTAATCGAATTACTATTTGCTAATTTGAGTTAAGTTCAAATAACAACCCTGATTTTATCACAAAATAGTTTATCTAGGGAAATAGAATTTTCCTTAACAAAACTTAAAATGGAAAGCTAAGAGAAGGAACAATTATTCATACTATTTCTCTTAACATTACTCCTGGATCTGCTGTAGGAGTCACTATTCAGACCTGAACTGACCTCATCCAAGGCAAGCACCTTACTTACTCTATTATCTCTTTAGTCATACATAAACATTTTTGACTGTTAATTCAAACATAAATTTTGTGTTGTGCATGTGCACTTTACATTTATGTGATTTGGGGGGCTTGCTTATTTTGATCTCATTATAGAGATATTATAGAAAGTTTCAGACACTATCATCCATCCCATAAAATAAAAAATTATTTGTAATCATAATTTAAGGTTCAATTTATTTTGTTAGTGGTACTTAAACATATTGAATAGCCTGATCAAGTTTGCATAATTTGCCAATTATAATTTGCTCAATCCTTTCTATTATTGAATAGTTAATTTTGAACAGCAGCTTCATTGATTGACAAAAATACAGTTATTTTAGATAATATTAATTTTATGATTATCAGATGAGAAAATAAAATTAAATTAAAATTGAATCTTATATTTTGATTTATTAACTATCTGAAAGAATATTTTTAAAAAATGAGTCAAGATTTTAAATGAAGTTTATTGACATGTGTATGACTTTTGTTCACTTCTTTTGCCTAAGAAGATGAAAAAACAAATAGTGAATATTAACTAGAGGAATCCAGGAAAACATTGAAAGTGATGGACATTTTTTGTTTTTCTTGTCCTACTTACATGAGGTGCTCATGTATTCAAATATATTGGAGAAGAAACTATCTTTTTGTTAATTAGAATTATAAATATTTTAGAAAGGGTTTTTTTTTGAGTCCTAAATTTCAATAGTTAACATAGAATTAGAAAGTCAGAGAACATGTTTATGTTAAGGAACCTCTGAATATTCCTGCTTGAAGATAGGTAAATGCTAGATTTGATAGCTAATAGATGTTACTATGAATCTTATTCTTGCTAAGAATAACTGCCTGGGACTAGAGTGGAAGCACATGTGTAGGGCGTTTGCCTTGCACATGGCTGACCCAGGATGGATGTGGGTTCAATCCAAGCATCCCACATGGTCCCCTGAGACAGGAGTGATTTCTGAGTGCAGAGCCAGGAATAACCCCTGAGCACCGCCGGATGTGCCCCCAACCTCCCACAAAATGACCTATTCTTGGATTATTTCCTAATTGTTTCCAAAAATATGGGACAATATATCAATTTTACAGGTCTGTTGTGATATTTATGTGACAAGACCTTTGAATGAGGACATTGATGAAATAGGATTAATAAATAAGTAAAGGAAAATTGTTTTATATAATTTTTACTGTGGCCAATGTGATTTGCATGTCTTTCACAGTTATATTTAAGGAACATAATTACAGTGAATTAGTGCCATTCTCACCACCAGTGTTATCCTCCCTCCACCCCTGTTCCCAGCATGTTTCCCATATCTCTCCCCTTCCCCCCCTAGACTCCTAGTGTAACATGTTTCCTTTGTGCATAGCTTGTTGTAGATTAGGTATCTTGATTCTGTTGTTGTTGACTTTGGGCGTGGTGTTTATATCTGATCATTTTTTATTTCCACTTAATGTTCATGCGACTGTTTGCTCCTGGTACCATCTACTTTCCCCCCTTAATTTATGAGGCAGAACAAGATGATTAAAGTTCTGAGGTTCTGTTGGAAAAAAATAAAAAGAAAACTGGGAAGAGCCCGACTAGAAGCTATAAATATCAATTTAAAAGAAGAGAGAAAACAAAACAAAACAATGAAAAAACACAGCAGCAACCAGAAAGCAACAACAAAACAACAAAAACAATAAAAGGAAGGAGGGCTGGTGAGGCAAAGTTTTGTGGAGTTTTTTTTTGGGGGGGGTCACACCTGGCAGTGCTCAGGGGTTACTCCTAGCTCTACACTCAGAAATTGCTCTTGGCAGGCTCAGAGAACCATATGGGATGCTGGAATTTGAACCACCATCCTTCTGCATACAAGGAAAACACCCTACCTTCATGTTATCTCTTCATCCCCGTTTTCTTTTATTCTTTCTTTCTTTCTTTCTTTCTTTCTTTCTTTCTTTCTTTCTTTCTTTCTTTCTTTCTTTCTTTCTTTCTT
>PVKC010009244.1:0-27106 GCA_004027635.1 Crocidura indochinensis
AAAAAAAAAAGTAAAAAGAATAAAACAGAAAGAACAAAACAAACAAAAAAAGAAAGTGAGCCAATAATTTAATGAAGTGGTGATAACATATACATCAAGTATATTACTCTATATGTGATGTAAGTGAATGGTACCATTACTATACACATTACATATTATATATTATCAGTGTATTTAAATGGTGATGCTCTGGAATGGGACTATCTGTGCTTAAATACTTGCTCAACTACTCATTAATATAGTATTTAATGGCATATAAGACAACTGGGTGTATAAGACGACCCCCTAGTTTGTCTTTTAAAATGGGTTTGGGCTATATTTGCCATATACTACTACCTCTCTTTTAATAGATACCAAATAAAAATTAAAAACTGTAAGAGAAAAAGAGTTAACCCTCAAAGGTTAACAGTGTATGTTTAATAAAGCTAGACTTTGGAGTGCCAAAAATCATTTTATATTTACCATTTGTAGTGAGTGCTGTGATTTTAATTGTGATCTACATTGAGAGCAGGGAGAGGGGGCTCCTCTAAGTGCAGTTGCCTGGTACAATGATTAATAAGACAGCTAGAGGGAGAAAGAGCACCTCCTCTGTTTCCCATAAAAGCTGAACAGAGGACTGAGGACAGGAAAGCTTCATATCAGCAGGTTGGATGAGATGTGGCGCTAGTAACTCAGCTCCTCTGTGCCCTAAAAGATTAATCAGGACTGAGTGATGACTCGTGGCAATTGAATAGAATGTGGTGGTAAGAGGGGGCAGATTGCCCCTAGAGTTAGAGTAAGTTAGAGGTAAGTTTCAGCATACCATATACAAGTGCATAAGACGGCCCCTGACTTTTAAGAAGTTTTTCATGGGTTAAAAAGCTGTTTTATATGCCGGAAAATATGGTAACTTAACAGACATAATTAACTACTATTCTCAGTTTTCTCTTCTACTAAATCTGAGTGCTTATAACAGAACATTCTTCGTGTTATTGTTTAAATTTCAATATTTATGTGCATGTCATACATATGAAAAATCGTAAGTTTTTGATAAATGTTTCTATTATTTCATATTTTGAACATACATATATTTCTGGAGTGAGAAAAATACATATTGACTAAAGAGAACAAATCATGCTAAAATTCAAATATCTTTGAAAACTTTATAACACAAATGAATATTTTAATAAAATTTTTCTGAATACTGATACAATATTATTTCAATAAAATTATGAAATCAAAGTCAATACACAATAATAAATGCCTTTAGCATTCATTTTTATCTTTACAGAGGTAGAGCAGAATGTACTAATTAAAGTGCATCGTGATTTCTTCTTATAACTAAGCTATTCACAATTCATTTCTAACCCAAAGTAATTGAAATAGAATATTTACATAAATGAAATTGTGCCTCTCAACTTTACAAGCCAAAAATTAATTAATGCTAGAGGCAAAATTACTGCTCTTGCTGATCTGAAAAACTGAACAGTATTTATGTCTATTTCAAATTCTTATTATAAAAGATGAAATAGACATATCATCTTGCCTATCAAATATAGTAAGCTTGAAATTGAAATCCAATTGATTTTTATTAAAGTATACCATTTTATAATTAGCTAATACATAGCCATCTATCAGCTGTAAGCGGCAAGGGTTAGCTAAAGTCTCACCTGGTACGTTCAGGGGCCAAGGACATTTACCCCCAGCTGATGACTAAGAAAGAACAGACCACATACTGATGACTAGAGATACTTTATTCCATCTCAACTATGTTTATATAGGATACGATGCACTGGGATACCTACAAGGTAACAGATCATACGAAGTAGATGAGATACCAGGGATAAGATAAGCATGAACTCTGTGGCTTAGGAATACCTCGGAAGCAATACAAATTTTGTTGAATGGTATCTTCTTTATCTGAGAAAGAAGGAATGGCTCAGAATCAAGCCCTATTAAGAGTCACTAATCATGGTGGGATGACTCCATCTTTGTGCTGTTTCTCCCCCTCTTTGGTGCTGTGTTATTGCTAAAGCTTTGAGCCTCAAAGAGAATCCCCAGAACAATTTTTCTATGGTGTCCTTGAAAAAATAGTCCTATAAGGGTTCCATCTGTCTGGGAGTTTGGGGACAGTGTTACAGACAGCATCTAATAAGCCATTAGGTTTTATTTGTGTCAAGTGATGATATCAAACTACTACTGTAGTTAAAATCACAGTATATAACATTATATATCTTGAATAAATGTGTAGTTTCAAGTTTTAAGATATTAATATATTTTAAGATATTAATTCATGCTCATTTTTATTTCATCTATATTCCTTTGTTAATTGATGATGGTTTTTCCTAGTTTGCCTCCGGTAATTTTTCAACTCTTTCATTCTTGTCTGTAAAATTTGTAAAATTTATAAGATACTATGATTTATCTCCTGTGGTTAAGGCAAAGATTTTTATGAAGAAGAACTTAAAGGCAGGTAAAATCTCCTAGACATTACTAGAATTCCCTTCCTATATATAGATATATGTAAAACTACTCAGAACTAAATAAAGCTAGAGTCTTCTTCAAAAGAATTTTATTAAGTTAAGCACCATGTTTTATATATTTACTCATGCCATTCCATGTTCCAACATTAATCCCATCACCGATATAAAATTCTCAGTGATTGTCCCTAGATTGTCACCACCCACAAGCCTGCCTCTTTGTCAGGCTTAAAAAATTTATTTTATATTTCTTTTTTTTTAATAAATTATAATGAAATTCTCAAAAATACGACCAGAAGGGCCAGAGTGGTAGCACCGCAGTAGAGTGTTTGCCTTGTACGTGGCTGATCCAGGATGGACCTGGTTCGATTCCTGGCATCCCATATGGTCCCCCGATCCAGAAGTGATTTCTGAGCTCAGAGGCAAGAGTAACCCCTGAGTGCTTCTGGGTGTCCCCCCTCAAAATAAAAGCTAGAAAATATTTGTGAAAATTAATATATCTCATATTGGGGTGATTAAGTCATTGTCTAAAGGTTTACAAAGCTGTTTATTGCTAGTTGATGATTCTGTTACTTTGTTGTTTGCTTTGTTACTCTTGGTGACTTCTATACTACATTGACATAAAATCTGATATGTTCTTACTGGGGCATGAGTATTGAAAAATTGGAGGTGTCACTTCATTGTCACACAGTACAGGAATTCAATAGTGGAGTCTGTAGGATATTTTTGTGGCTGTCAGAGATTCTGGAGTTAGAAAAATGACACTCTGACAAAACCCTGAAGATCTCAGCCCAAATACCAACATAGCTAGAGATTGGTCAGTTAGGCATTTTTTCAGACATCAGTGGTAAAGTGGGGAGTTTGGGGCGTTACTTTGCAGCAATTTTGAGTGTTGGGTGCAACTGATGAGGCTTCAACATGGCAGGGACTTGGCCCATCCCTCCTGCCAAGAGTACCTCAGTTTTAAACTATGAGTCTAGTGTACAGATACATTTTTGCAGATTGGTTTATAACTCTGTTGAGAATAAAATGAGTCTTGAAGCTCGTCAATGAACAGAGTTGATGGCAGCTATAGGGTATGACTATAGTTGGCTTAATTTTCAAATTAAGAAAATTCTGTACTACAAAAAGAAATGATGAGTAGAATAAAAAGAAATTCCATAGACTGAAAGAAAATATTTGTGCATTATTCATCACATTAGGGTCAATGACCAAGATATATGACACTTGTAAAATTTCACAAATGCTGGAGGCATAAATAGAGTAGTAAGGTGCTACTTTGCTTGTGGCAACCTATGTTTCTCTAAATAATTCCAGGGTTGATCCCTAAACTAAGAGCCAGGATTGATTCCTTAGTATGACTGGGTAAGTCCAATATATGATTAAAAAGGGTGTGCTGAAGCGATAGCACAGTGGGGAGGGCATTTGCCTGGCATGCAGCTGATCCAGGTTCCATCCCTGCCATCCATATTGTCCCCCAAGACTACAAGGGGTGATTTCTGAGTGCAGAGCCAGGATTCTTTCTTCAAATTTTTATACACACAGTTATTAAAGGCTATTCAAAATATATGCAAAAACAAAAAATATCATATGTTAAATATGAACATTGGCATGTTATAATAAACACATAGTGTTATGCAATATATCAAATAAATTTGATAATTGTATTTGCTCATTTCACTTCTGTGGCCTAATTATTCCTGAAAGGGTTGTAAATTATGTTTCAATTTATACCCTGTGAAGTATATAATTTTTTGAATCTTGACAGTATGTAGAAGACTGGAGATCGTTACCTTAATGTCATAGAACTAAAAGAATGGGCTTGAAGAAAATCTTATGAATATTATTTCTGAGCTGGTGAGATTATGCAGAAATTGATTACATTGCCTTGGACACAGCTGATTTTAATTCAATCCTCCATCCTAAGTAATTACCTAAATATCATCAGATACAGTTTTTGAGGAACCAGAAGGGAGTCAAGTCCTGTGGGGATGATCCTGGTAACCCCAACTTTACACTAATGCATTGTTCCACTAGATTAGTTGACTAAAATTTCTGGGTGCCACTACCAAAATTATTGTCATATATCACTAGGTCAACAAACCTGCCCATGTACACAAATGCATCATAGATAGTTTATTAACCAGTATGTTTTTTGAGGATGGAATAAAGGAAGAAGGCCTAAAATATTTAGGTGTGTCCATTTATACCGACCATTTATTTTGACGATTTTTTAAATGTCTTTAAAAAGAAAACAACTGAAGTCCTTAAAAATTGTACAATTTGTGAATTATCATCTGTGGGGCATAAAAATACTTTTCTAGTTTTCTCTACCTGCATAAATATTTTATCTATTTTAATCAGCTATCTATATCCTTAATTTTAACATATAATCTGCATAATTTATTCTAATTCTTTTTTTTTTTTTTTTTGGTTTTTGGGTCACAAAAACCTGAGTAGCACTCAGGGGCTACTCCTGCATCTATGTACAGAAATAGCTCCTGGCAGGCTCGAGAGACCATCTGGGATGCCGGGATTCAAATCACCATTCTTCTGCATGCAAGGCAAATGTTTTACCTCCATGCTATCTCTCCAGCCCCAATTTACTCTAATTTTACACTCAATACTAAAGTATTTGGTTTCTTTTTTTCTTGTTGTTGTGTGCCTTTATAAAGCATGCATAGTTATATTAAATGTTTTTTATTTCTGAGCTTTTTGGTTATTGTAGTTTATTTTGTTTTGTTGCCACACCCAGTAGAGGGACCATATAAAGTACTGAAGATCAATTCCATGTTGGCAGCATAAAAGCCAAGTACGTTCCAGCTGTATTATCTCTCCTCCACCCCTTATGTGTTAAACTTTATTATATATTTAACTCCATTTTCCTTTTTTATGCAATTATATATTAATTATACCCATGTTTGTTGCTCTGTACACATCTTTATCTCATGCAAATTCTACAAAGTACTCTATTCACTTGTTTTTATGAATAACACATACTATTTATTTACTTTCTATAAATAATCATTTGTAGTGTTAGAATAATGACAAATTTGAAAAACCTCTACTTCAATTCCCAGTGTATTTTTATGAGACAAAATTCAGCCTTTAAGAATGTCTCAATTGTGTTTATTGTAAGTTCTTTACTCAGTTAAAATTGACTTAGGATGTTTAGAAACTAACTCGAGTGCTAGGATTTTTTTCTATCTTAAACACAAAGTAAGTACTTTATTTTCATATTGACAAAATGAAGTTTTATATTCATGTGTCAATCTGTATGTGCATTCAAGTCTCTTATTGAAAGGACAAAAGAATCCTGAGAGTCATTCTCCTGCTGTGAAGGACAAAAACTCAAGATAGCGTACGCTGACACAAGTGTATTACTTTGCCAATCTCTAAAATGTCACTTCATGGACAGCCTGCTGAGCTCGGCTCAGGGCCATGGTGCCAAGTCTGCTAATAAAAAGAATAAAGGTTAATGAAGGCCTTGGGTTATTTATTATCTTGAATAAAATAGCCTAGATTTTATCTGGATAGTTTATTCAAGGCAGAGGTCTTGCTTTTCAATTTTAATACTGTATTCTTCCTTTTGCAAACTGTGAATTTTAATGTTTTTGCATGGATACAAGTCTCAAGTTTATTAAATATAAAATTGCATTACAAGAATGAGTTGAAAATAGCATAGATCTTGAAATATGGAGGCTGACATATGAAAAGTAAAATTAATTATCAAAATATTCACTTTAAAAATCAGAAAGTAAAAATATCATGCATTAAACACATTTTTGTTCCATAATATTGGCTTTAAGGAAATAAATCTAAATTTTAACTATGAAATTTGACACATAGGAAAACTAAGCTTTAATAATGAATATATCATGGCCTAGTTGCATACTATAGACATAGTTGTCAGTCCTTCAACTTTATTAAAATAAAACAAAGTTCCTATAAAACTAGATACTGTCAACTGACAGATGTAAAATAGCAGAAATATGTCATGTACCAGACACAAGACACCATCTGATACATTCCAGATCAGTTGAGAGCAAGTACAAAACTTACATAGCACTCAAATCTTTCCTTTAGGAATAACAAGTGTGTTAACCATGCAAAGCAGTTTAGTCTCATTCTTTTATACAGAGAAATTTAATTTAATCAAATTTAAGACATAAAGATAGAAGCATCATCTTTTCTACAATGAAGGCTACTGCAGCTACTGCAACTAATCATCCTCATACTTCAAATTTTTCAAATAAAAACTGCATATGAGATCATAAGGAACTATTATTTCATTTCTCCCATTCTGTTATGCAAATTCTGAATAAATTATTTCAAAATTAACCTATATTCTATTTCTAGTAACTTGTTTAAATATTTGAAATTTTCTAGGTCTAAATATTTCAATATGCCTAGAAAATTATTCATTAGCACAAAAATTGAATTCTTGTTCACCAAATATTTTATTATTCAACAATTTTATAATATAAAAGTTTTTCATCATTTTTATTATATTGTTAAAATGTTATATGTAGATAAATCACAATATTTTAGGCATAATGATTTCATTTGGTATGTGGTGAAGAATGCTTTTTATCTTTTGAGAAGATAATAAATTTCTAAAAATTTTCTAAAATGTGTAGAATTTTTATTTATTTTTTCTCTGTAATATTTTGATGTGATATCTTTCCTTTTATGTAGGTTCTTAAATGAGGACATATTTGAACACATGTCAGCTGACTAAGGAATGATATAAAAGTGTGTCTTCTCTAGGAAACTTTGCAATTTCATTATGATGTCTACAGTTAATAAAGCTCTACCCTTTAGTTATGTATCTGACAGGCTTCGAATAAAATTATTATATGAACCATTGCCCTATAAAGGTATTACTATTAGTATCTATTACCATAACCAATGAAGAAAATGGCAATAAGAACAATCATATTTTATTTTCTAATGAAGAATTGTCTTTGCTTTAAATTCTGTGCCGGGGACGGGTGTCAGCAATGTGAGAAATTGAATATAGGAACCCATACAGGCAAATCAATCACTGCTAACACTGAGTCAAATTCCTTGTTTCCAAACCTCTTAAATACTGCTTTCAGCTTAGTGGCACACAATTATTAGAGTGGAACTTGGAGCTATGCAGAAAAAAAACGAGCATGTTTCATAGCTAACGTTTTGTTTTTAGGCCACACCCTCATTTCAGATCTTACTCTGGTATTTTCACTCAGAAATAAGTCTTAGTGATGCTGAGAGATTATTTGTAGTGCTGAGAATAAAACCTAGATCACTGCATGCAAGGCAAGCATATTCCCATACCTTTTGTACCATCCTTTTGGCTCCATTTTTGTTGTTTTTTTAGGGTCACACCTGGAAGTGCTCAGGGCTCTTTGCTGGTTCTGAATTTAAGAACCACTCATGGCAGGCTTGGAAGACAATATGGGGTATAGAGAATAGAACCTGAGTTCTTATAAGCATGGCAAACACTCCACCTACTGTACTATATTTCAACCCCCTCTGATATTTTTATAGCTTCATGTGACTTTATGTGACCAATATTTTAATATTGATTATGTAATGTAAAAGATTAGAAAACCACATTAACCAGATTCTTATATTGCATCCTTATCATTTAATATAGTAGAGCCATTAGTATAAGACAATCTGAAAACATGGCATTAAGTTCAACATTATTTTTATGTAAATATAATAGCTAAAGAGCATTAGATACAATTGCAGCTAATTAGATTACATATGTATATAGGCTTTTGTATACCAAATTTCTTAGTTGGCCTCTAAGAAATAATTGAGTTACTTACAACTCTAGCTTATTTAACTGTGAATCTTGGACTGTATCTGAGGTCATCTGACTAAATGTGGAGGTTATTAGAATTTGTCAACAGTAAAAGATTTTGAGCATACAGATTAAAAAATTAACTTAAAATTAAACATATAATAAATTTATGGTGTTTCTAGTCATTCTCACCATGCTGTGAAATTGGTAGCAATAGAAAAAAAGAAACCCTAGTTTAGAGAGTGTTAGTGAAATATTATTATCATTCATGTATGTCTACAGGTCAGGGTTCAGAGATCAATTATTTTCCTCATGAATATATAAATGTTGTACTAAAATATAACTGTAGTTTTCAACATCTACTTTTGTGAAGTGTGTCAAATTACTCGTTATTATAAGTTTGTCTGCCTCATTTTATATGTTAGTCATTTTAAATATTAACAATAATAATAGTAATAAATTAATAGCTATAATTAAGATATATTTATTTCATAATATTCAATTAAGTATTGTTTTCTGCACATTTAGATGTTTGATAAAAGTAGATACTTTTCTAAAAAGAGATGTAATAAATTTTTACATATTAAATTTCTTAGTTTGACAATTTTGGTGTGTTGGTACCAGGTTCAAGATAGGGAGAGGGTGGTTGATAAATTCAGACAAAGACACGAGAACGCAAAACACAGAGGCAGTTTTATTTGCTTAGCTAGGTAAGGTTCTAAGATCTGTACCTGAAAACAGGCTTTCATTCAATGACCCAAAGCCACAATTTCATTCTGATTATATAGATGTACAGCATCAATCTAGACCCTTTCAGTTACTTTCCTATTTGGCACCTGATACATTTCAAAGAATACATCTTCCATTCCAGTGGGTCATACTTAATGTTAAAATTCAGACAACCCAATTCCATGGTAACAGACATTGATGTAAGTGTCCCCTCTACTATCTTCCATCCTTACACCCACAAGGAATATCCAGGCCATCTGGTCCCAACTGATGAGTCTTCGTTTTTCTCCAACTCTTATCTGAAGGCCACATTCCCACAAGCTAACAAAGTAACAAAGGGAGTATACAGAAGCTAAAAATCAGTTTAAAGCAGTTAAGAAAAAACAGAAACTTTCATGGAAAAGCGGAAATCTCAGAGTGCCACAGGTTTCCTACAAGAATATATATAATAAATAAAGTATTTATTTATATATATGCCACTAAATATAATAAATAATGTCTATACTTTATTTTCAGTATAATCTAATAGGTTTTATAATATAATGTGAGTTGGTTCAGTATAACAGTAGTAAGAAAAAAATAGAAATATGTCTTGTAAATATATTTTATCTTATATGCAGAAAATATTTTAATTCAGATAAAAAGATTTTAAATGAATTGCAACTATTTATTTTGTTTAAGATTTTACTATGTAAACATATTTTTCAATCTGTTTAAAAGGTGAGGACTATACACATAGTGTTTTCTATCTCAAAAGCACATAAAGCAACTATTTCAGATGCTATGGTATTGTTGATTATTTTTTTGGCAAATTATAAAATACAAAACTTACTTTTTATACACATGTCTGCTAAGTAGAATTTCTTGCTGATGAATTCACCATATTAAATTGGCTTCACTGGGTACATCTGAATGAGCAATCATTTCTATATTTTAAAAATAATGCTTACACTAAATAAGCTTCTTTATTCATATGAGGAAAGTATTCACAAGATGTACATTCTTAAATTTAAAAATAATCACACAAATAAAGGAGGCTCAATTTTCATACAATAAATTAGTAATGAAAGCCAAAATTTGAAACCTTGTATGATTGCTATAAAAACAAATTAAAAATCTTCACAGAAAATTTTAGTAAAATTATTTTATTAGAAAAATGATTAGGACAATTCACTTATTTGTTTATGAAATGTTTATTAAACCATGTGTTCCACATGCTATACTAAATCACTGTAGCAATATTGTGAAAAATGTTATAGATTGCCTAAATTCTTATAAAATTGCAATAGTTTATGTGTCATAGGAAGTAAATACTAAAAATGTTTTCAAATGTTAATATTTTAATAAAAATTAAAGATATAATCTATAAGCTTGCCGGTGAGCAAAGGCATTGGAAGTCCTTGTTTTATGTCATTTTTAAGGACTTGGAATTTGATTACTTTAGGATACCTAAGGAAAGAAGAATGTCCCACACTAAGAAAAAAATTATATTTTTCATGTAAACTATGCAAGAGATTTCATTTCTAATTTAAATTCATCAAACAAATTCTAGGTTCACATGGCAAGTTCTTACTTACATTCTAGCAAAATGTAAAAATAAAATAACACCAGCTTTAGACAAACCTTTAGTATAAAAATAAGAGATGGTATATTTCCAAACATACTGAATGTGTCTAATGTAACTTTTGTTATCAATCTTGACTAGTTTATTCCAAAAATATTCTACAATGTAATAATTCATTAATGAAATGTGTGAAACTCATGTAAAATATTAAGATACCTGGGACAGAGCAGTGGTGCAAGCAGTAGGGCATTTGCCTTGCACATGCTAACCTAGGATGGACCACGGTTCCATCCCCCAGCATCCCATATGGTCCCCCAAGCCAGGAGTGTTTTCTGAGCACAGCGTAAACCCTGAACCTCAACGGTTGTTGCCCAAAAAACAAAAAGAAAAAAAAAGCAAATCTATATTCATCATAGTATTACAAATCTAACATCCCAGACCAATATAACATTATTCTATGTAAGATTAAGTTAATATGGAATATGGACTATATATCAATATATAAAAGTGATAAAAGAATATGTGACCTTAAATGCAGATAACTACCAAACATTTATAGAGACTAAACTGCCTAGTGGTATTAAACTGAATTTTTTAAAATTGACTACAAGGCAATGATATTTGTTTCCTTCATATCTATTCTACATTTATGGGATAGTATATTAATTGCTAAGAAAATAAATAAAACATTATGTCAATTTACCGTGTAAAGCCAATTGGATTGCCACCATTTGCCTTTCATCCTGTGGTGGGTTGTTTTCGGAGGTGTCATTAGCAGAGAATATGAAATAAATGCACAAAGACATCCAGGATTTTGAGTCTCCTGACCAGTCATAAATGAGTTTACAGTCTCACCATTAATTGAATACAATTTTGATCCTAATCTTGAATTATTCTATAAGTTGACAGAGATAGTAAAGACCATAAGCACATAAAAATAATAGGTACATTAAGAGCAGAGGTAGGTAAACCTACACAGTCAACCAGTAGGCCTCCACACAGAAAAGCCATGCCAATTTTTCATTCTGTTCTCATCTGGGCAATGTTTATTGCACCTCATCTAACTTTATTTCACCCAGGGACTATCCTGACTTTAGGGTTTTATTAGGGGGAAATTTTCCACAATACATTTCAGTACTTGAGCATTAGAAACAAGATTCTAGTTTTTTAAACATGACAAGATTATGAAGAAAATGCTAATGTAATACTAATAATAATCCAATTTTATAATGAATTACCTATCAAATCTTTGATAATTATACCTACACAAGATACTCAAAATGTATAATATGCAAGGATAATGAGTTGCATTGCTGTATATTACTATAAATTTAACTTAATTAAGTATTTTAAAGTATTGTTATTAAATATGTGGGAATGAATTAAATGAAATGTAAATTACTAATTAACAAAAAGCATATTATGGAAAGAAAATAAATAACATGGGCTGGGGAGAGTATAGTGGGTAAGGTTCTTGCCTTTCATTTGGCCAACCTGGGTTTGATTCCAGCACTCCTATTGTCCCTCAAACTCTCAGGAGTTAATATTGAGCACTCCTGGGTGTGCCCCCGAAACAAAAATGAGGAACACTTAAAATTATCAAATGTATGTAGTTCAGGAAAGTACACATTTGGACAACATTGATGCTCCAAAATTGATTTAAAAAACTTAGACAATCAAAATGGAAAAATAATGAGAATATATATGTTTGTAAATGTTGGTATATTTTTAGGTTATCAAATGTATTCTAAAATTTCCATTTCAATATAAGAGATCAAGAAAACACCTTCAAAATTTGTTTTGCAAAAATGCCCCCAACAATATAGCAATACTAAGCAAAAAAACAGTAGATTCAAAATGTTTTATTAAAGAAATTTTTCAGGAACTTTTAACAGAAAATTAAAATCTACTGTAGATTGTCATCTTTCAATCAATAATGCAGTAATAAAAATAGTAATAATGCAGTAATAGAACAGTAAAATATTAAATGATATTAGATAATACATGTTTTATCTATTGCTTGAGAAATTACTGTTTAACTTACGTCAATTTTATTGCTGAATAACCAATTTGTTCAGAGTCAAACAATGGAAATGGTAAAGTTAGAATGTATAATGGTATATTGAAATTTAAAACTCACATTTGGGGGTCCAGAAAAATAACTCCATGTTCTGAAAGTTTCCTTTGCATGTAGGAAGACTAGATTTACTTCCCAGAACCACATGATTTTCTGGAAACTGCGATGAAAAATATCCACTAAATATTATTTAAATCTCACCCATTAAGAAAAAGAAATCAGTCAAAAATTAAATATGTATTTTATTTCTTTTTAGATCAGGTACTTTGTAAGACACATTTACTTATATAATTTACTTATAATACTTAACTGAAGTTTTTGAAATAAAAACATTTTACCTATTGTAATTAAACAGAGTTTTTATGAATAAAATATGAAAATTACTCTTTGTCTCATTTTATTCAGAAGCAAAACTTCAAACAACTGTTACTAAGTCAATTACAAAATTAAATTCTATATAGAAAATAATGCTTTATCATGTCTTATTATTTACCTAATGGTGTCAAAATAATTATTACATAAAAATTATCTTTGATTCATAATAATTGTGCCTAGCATGACTTCCATATGGGTTTAAGTGAACTATATTTTCCCCGTAAGCCAACTTTCTCTTAGGTAAAACTTTGCTGATTCAAAAATTTAAGACAACTGAATTTTTCAATAAACTTTTATTACAGTTTGTGTTTTAAGCTGTCATGTTGTTTGGGTTTATTTGTACTGTGAAATCTAATTTCACCCATATCAAATTTTTGAGGTTTCCCTTATGCCAGTAAGATGTATTTCTTAATCTAGATTTTCAACCATAATAAATTATACCTAGGACCTAGTGAGAATGTTGAGATAAAATAGCTTGATCAAAACAACCTGTTTTATAACTATTTTTATTTCAGAGAGTGAAATAGCAAACAGAAATTTTTGTGACATAAATTTAAAATGATCTAAAACAAATTTTATCGATGAAGAGATAGTGAAAATAACTTGACTGCATGCATGCATGGCAAATATTTCCATGTATTATGTTTCAGTAACTTCCACGAAATACTGATAGATTAGCTGCAGAGTGACCCCATTGTCAGGAATGAACACCAAATAATTCAAATAGTCACACTCTCAATCAGAGTTCCAGGTCAGGTTAGGGAATTATCACCTGAATTCTCTGAGCAATTAATTAATTAACTTGTTAAGTTTGAAAAAAGTATTTTTCTTGGCTATATGTTAGTGTTCTGACATTGCTCATCACAAATATGATTCTGAAACTGGGAATATTTGCCTTGCCTTTTTCAGTTATTATCTGTACTGATTGAGATCATATATATGTAAATTTATGTATTCTATAAGACATATTCATATGACATACATGTATTTACATATACTTTCTATACTGTATGTAACATATTCCTATTAATGCATTTTTTGCAAACAAGATACATATGTTGTTTATAATTTACTTGGAATTAACATTTAATCCAATTGAATTTGAGAAACCTTATGTGATCGCTAACTTTATATAATTAGTCTATTTCTATTTGGGGGAGTTATGGGGTCGCACCAGGCAGTGCTCAAGGATTATTCCTGGCTCTGTGCTCAGAAGTTGCTCCTAGCAGGCTAGGGGGACCATTTGGGATGCTGGGAGTCAAACCAGAGTCCTTCTGGAGTTGGCCACGTGCAAGGCGAAGTCCCACCTCTGTGCTATCGCTCCAGCCCCTCGCCTAGTTCTAAATAGCTGACGATTTCCCACTTTGAAATTGGGCACCCATTTTTAGCATGTATTCTTGAAATTTATTTTGAATGCCAATGAATTTCAGAACGAATTATCCTTGAACATATAACTATTAATAAAGAATAACATTGCTTTATCTCTATAATGTTTTCCTTTGTTTATTTCTATTTTAAATTATTATCAAAGAACCCCCCCACAGATATTTTGTGCTGGTACATAAAGCTAAATACCGCAATTCTGAACCCCTCATCGTTATTTTAAGCTCCTTGGCATACCCTCCACAAACAACTTTACATCAAAATTCTATTGGCCATATCTTTTATTTCCTTTTATTTAAACAACAGTTTTTACAAAGTTGTGAGTGATTCAGTCTTACAATATATACTACCATTCACCCATGAACGGTTCGGGTCACTAGTGTCCCTTAGATTACCTCCACCCCAACTCACCCCTGCACACCTGCCTCTTTTCTGTCTCTGTGTCTCTCTCTGGCTCTGGCTCTCTCTTTCTCTCTCTCTCTGTTGCTCTTTCTCTCTCTCTTTGCCCCCTCCCTCTTTCTTTCTCTCTCCTATTGACTATATCTTAAGGTTGCTTCCACTGGCAAATGTCTCTTTTCTTGCTTTGTTTTTATTATACCTTACAAATAAGTGAGATAATACAGTGTTTATCTTTTTTATTTCTGCTCCTATAATTAATCACAAATTTCTCTAATTCAAGAATCTACAAACAGTATTGTGTCATCCTTTCTTATAGCTAAGTAGAATTCTATTGTGTAAATTACCAAAATATTTTTATTCACTCATCTGTTGTTAGGCATATGGATTGTTTTCAGATTTTGACTACTGCAAATAATACTGTGATGAGCTGAGTTGTGCATATCTCCTTTGGATTAATGCTTTATTTTTCTCTGGGTATATGCCCAGGAGTGAAATTACAAGGTCCAGTGGAAGGTTTTTGCCTGGATTTTTCATAGTTGTGATTTCTTTCTTTTAATCCTCTTACAAGCCTTCCAAAATCAATAAAAAATAAGCAAAACAATAACATTGAAACATGTTTTATGCAATTAATATTTTTCAAAATTCAAAACCACACAATTTAAAAAGGTTGTATTTTATCAACAAAAGCTTCACTTTTCTTTACAAAAAGAAATAATAAAATATTGATATATATATTAATATACACATATATTATATGTAGAATTTTCATTAAGTCAAAGAAGTAGTGCAGAGGAAATATTATACTTGGAGGAATTATTTGTGTGATAAAACAACTCAAACCTAAGATGCAAACTACAATATATAGGTTTTCATTTTAAAACACATTATATAAAACACATTTAAAATATAAAAATGAAATTCATGACAGCTACTGTATAATGAGGATCAGAAAACTTCAATAAAATTTCATTTTGAATTTCTTGTTCAAATTTAGTGGAAGAGAAATGCCAGAAGCACTAACCTGAGGCAATGGTAACAAAAAGATTAGAGTCATAGGCTTATGAAAATGCTTCACGAGTCTAGCCAAGAAAACCTCACACTAACTAACTAACTAAACATAAAAATACATATATATTAGAATTTTACATTAACCATTTAGGTTAGTTAATTATGTAATGCTGAAAAGGAACTGCTTACACTGTATTAAACGTCACATTGTAATATTATCCATGAGGTACTAGAACTCATTCATTTAATTATATATCATAAAATTTATTTGATGGTGTATAAATAGTTCTTTTCTCTAAGCCATAGAGACATTCATCAGTGAATAATTCACATAATGAAAATATAAAAAGTACAGAAAAGTTCTCCTAGGTTGATTTAAAAACAGTGCAAAAGAAAAATAAAGAAAATAATTGTATGATGACAGAAACATTAAGCTTTTAGTGGTAAACTTAGTGTAATATATACGTACAGTGATTCATAGTCATTCTCACCAGAAACTGCTACAACATTATAAACAATATCTATTCAAAATTTTAAAGCAAATAATGGTTCAAAGTTGTATATTCAAAAATAAACCATTACAAAAATGATTAAGTTTCTGGGTTTGTGATAATATAATAACAGCTCTAGAAAACACAATAAAAATTTTATTTAGGAACTGAGTAAATATATAGGATTATCACTAAGAAAGGAATAAGAATTACCGTGAAATCAATATACTTTTTTTTTACTGATCACAGGCTAAATATACTATTTCTTCTAAATTTCAAGATCATTTCTATGTGGTTTTAGAAATATATTTACTTTTTATCTTTTAAGCTACATTTTTTTTTTTACTTCTGTATCATAGCTTGCGGTGTTCTAGGGTACACAAAGCAGTGCTCAAGGCTTATATATTCTTTGTCCTTAGGAGCCCTGATAGTGCAGTGAGATGAATATAGGTTTGCTACATGAAAAGCAAGGACTTTAACCATCACTGTTTTGCATGCTCCATATAATTCATTTTTCTATTATATATAATAACATAATTATAGCAGTTTTTTTTAATGATCTGGTATTGATAGTCAAAGTTATTGTCACCTGCCATTTACTATAAATTTACTTTCGGGTATTTTTTGCTTGTTTATTTGTTTTTAAGACATACACAGTTGTACTCAAGGCTACTCATTCCACTGTGCTCAGGAATCCTTCCTAGAGGGCACTGGAATCTATATGGAGTGCCAAGGATCAAACCCCTGTTGGTCACATGCAAGGCAAACAAAAACTAGACAGGGGAGCCAGAAATAAACACTTTCCTCATCTTAACCCTGTAACACTCCTCAGAGATATTCTTTCCTAAAAGCAATGAGGAAACTGTTAGATCTTTGTCATTTAAAATGCCCACTCCCTTCGATCTATTTGTTGTCTCCCCATTTTTTTTTTTTTTGCTCATGTATCGCCAGGCCTATTTTCTGCTCTTATCCAATTTTTAGTAAAATATAAACATATGATAATTAAAACCTGATGTGTATGTACAATTTGGAACATAATGCAAATATTCACATCATAAGAAACTGAGAAAATACGCTTAATGATCATAGTTATTTGAATGCTCTTAACACCACCATGAAAACGTTATCCTTTCTTTGTGGAAAGGATTTCTTTTTGGTCAATATTCATGTAAAACAAATAAGTAAAATGAATTATTTCACCAAGTAACAAGTAAGCCAGTTCAACAAGTAAAAGGAATTATTCAACTTTGCTCAAAATTATGAATAGTCTTCTAAAAAAGACCTGGTGAAGACAGAGTTCTTCTTCTTAACAAAGGTGACACAAATAAGCACCATTTGATGACACTCTAGTAAATAGAAGTTAAGTTGATCATTTGCTAAAAGCATAGCACTAAAATAATCATTTCAAATGTTGTTGTTTCAAAAGTTATGAATTCCAAATTTGCTATTTCAGCAATTTGATTTTATTTAAAATTGCATGTTTTATTAATTAATTCTTATAAATATCTTGCATACAATTTAATCAATATTTATTATGAATGCTCTGTAGTTGGATGAATATTTCAATTACTAACAACTATCCTTTTAATTATATTCTATAATATTGAGATATTTATATGTTATACATTATAATGATATTATATATTAATAGTACTATAAAGCATGGTGTCTAGAATTATTTCTAAAAATTAAAAGCTCCATTAAAGCTTATTGAAAAATTGGCTTCAAGAATATAAAACCCTAAGCTGTTATATTATTATAAATCATATTGTAAATTATATTATAATTTTATTACATATACAATTTATTATATTATATATATTATATGTACATTAAGCTGTTATATGTACATAAAGTTCTCTACTGTTCCTTCAACTATGAATGCCAATCTTAGCTGGATATAGTATTCTTGGCGAGGTGCTCATTTCATTGAATTTTATTAATATACACACCATATTCTTTGGGTTCTTAGAGTCTTTTCAATAAATTTGCTGTTAATTTTTGTATGTAAAATCCTTTTTGTACCTTAAATATTTGTCTCAGTCATTCTAAAAGTAGTGTGCCTTGGAGTTATTCCTTAAGTCCGGAGATGGTAGCATTAAAAATTATTCGATGTCACTACATAAGATTGTGTGTGTGTGTTTTTTTTTCACATAAAAGATTCTCAGAAAATAATGCAATTAATGCATAGAATGTGTAGTATGGAATGACTTTAGGATAAACACCAGAGTAAGAAGTGTTGAAATGGTGTTGAATGAGGAAAAGAAAATGGATTGAAAGAACAGGGAATCAAGTTTTAATAAACTCTGTTTAGCAGAGGGTAAAAAAATGTTCCTACCTAGAAAAGCTCTTCGAAATTGATAAATTAATTTCAATGATTAACTAGGATACAAAATACCTTGAAAAGTGAAATTATTTTAGGAAATGTATTTCTCTTTAGGTAAATATAACCCTTTAAGACCTAATAGCTAATGGGTACCTACATTACCAATCTCAGCTATTGGGACTACCTGTGATGACTGAGGTACATATGTGTTGCACATCTGAATATTACTGCAGATTTAGTCACATATCACAGATTCATCTCTTTGGATAAACCCTTGTGAATCTCTCTCTCAGTCTCTCTCTCTCTTTCTCTCTGTGAGAAAAACTTAATAAATTGAGGGCAGTGAAGCAAAAACTGTCTTTGACATACATAATCAATACCCTGTGACCCTTTGCGCTAGCCATACTAAATTGCTCTAATATAACTTTGCATCTATGTTTATGAATGCTTATAGAGTTTGCATAGGCCTATGACTTTGAGCTTTCTATTATCTTTTCTCAGGTTAGGGCTTCTAACATTTATCTCTTTTTACTAAATTTGAACAAGGAATCCAAAATGAAATTTCATTGAATATTCTGATCTTCATTATGCAGCAACTATCATGGGTTTCATTTTATATTTTCTATTTTGTTCATATAAAGTATATTAAAGTGAAAAGATAAGTACCATAAGTACCGTATTTTATGGCATATAAGATGACCCCCTAATTTTGCAGTTAAAACATAGGTTTAGGCCTATATTCACTGTATAAGACAGAACGTTCCTGTGCTGCAACTGTATATACCACAGTGAGCCAATCACAACAAGCAAAGGTTCAAAGATTATACTGTAATAGACTTCCTCTCTGACTCTGGCCTATTTGATCAGGCTTTTTACAGTGTAGATTTGGGTACAGAACATTGTCTAATTTGCATGCATAAAAAGCATGCTTGGATTGACCGTGTTAAAGAGGCTGTCCGAGCAGCCTTGCAGTGATTGGTGCAGGATCGAGTTGGAAAATTGGTTTTGTGGCAATATTCAGACAATTTTCGTTTAGCGGCATGCTGAAACATTTTTCGGGATATACTCAGCGTATAAGACGACTTTTTTTGTTTCAAAAGTCATCTTATACGCTGAAAAATGCAGTAACCAAAAAAAAAAAAGGAAAGAAAGAAAGAAAACAAAACCCTGTCTGAATCTACCCTAGATTACCTGTTTGCATTTAAAAAAATTGGTAACCTACTTAAATTATTTAAATTTTGGTAATTTGATACATAACATTTTCCACTAAAATCGCTTAATTTTCAGAAGAAAAATTCTGTTTTACATTTGTTTACTTACTATGTTTCTATCAACAAAGGTTTAACAACTGAATCTTAGAAATTCTAAGCATAGTACATATGTGTGTTAAAAGTATAAATTATTATTTATTTTTTTTAATTTTCTTTAATATTTTTTATTTTTAATTATGAGAACAAAGATGCAAAGAAAGAGGACAAGGTAAGGTTACAGTGGAAGGACAATCACTCATAACATAATTCTCAGAAGAAGTCCCCTTGCTGATATGTTAATTTTGAACTTTCGGCCAACAAACATTAAGATAAATAAAACAGAATCCATGTACAATTACTTTGTTTGTCAAGTCCCCAGATTATAATATTATAATATAATATTATATAATCATATACATTATAATGTTTCTTAATAGCACACAAGGCTATCTAAAGCCATAAAACTTATGTAACTCCTTAAACATTAGAGGCATACTATTTTTTAACATTTCCATGTGCATGCATATTAGTTTAAGTTAACCTCAAAAATTTAAGTGGGTTTTTTGTAAGGATTAGAGTGAAAGGAGTACAGTAAAAAACGGTGTTAGAGTGGCAATTGTTGTTTGCATAGACCTACCAAAATATGAGGGCATGGAAAGAAATAAACTTGACCTAAATACAAAGAGATCCTATCCCTGAAGTTTCCTGGCATAAGACCAACTCTAGGCTCCAGGCAAGCTAGATAGTCCAATCCAATACATTTTAGTGCCAACACACTTTTATTTTTTTACACAGTCTCTGTTGTTGGTATCATGTTTCTGTATCAAAGATCCTTGAATCTGCATATCCTGCATTGAAGTCAGGATGTGGAGCGTCCTCCTGCCTCACCTCATAATTAAAGGACAATGCACGAAGCCCTATCCTGTAATCAGGTCCTTGTTGTTGTTAGTCTTCTCAGTGTTAAGGGAAGACTCTTCTGAGCAGTTCGATGTCTGAGCAGTGGTAGGGCCTTCCGTGATAGAGGATTGCTTCCTGGTGATGTTATAGAGAACTTGGATGTTTCGTGGATGGCTTCCATGGTTCAGAGGTGAATGGATAATGGCCTTTCTTCTGAGGCCTGTGCCAGGTCATTATGTCAGTGTTCAGGGTATAAGGTTCCTTTACACTACAAGATTTGTGAGTTCCAATCTCTATTAAATAAGATCTTATTTGTATGTATAGTATTTCCCATTTTAATGTGCCTATGCAAAAAAGGAACAATGCCACGTGGTGTTATTGGCGAATATGGGGGGCACAAAAACAAGTCCAACAAACTCAATGACATGGTTCAATCAAAAGCATTAACTGGGGGACTGTATCACCAGAATTCCTTATTGGACAACTCATAAAGAGATGATAAAAAGTGGTTAGAACCATCTCTGCCAAGAGAATATTTAGTAAGATTTATAGATGTCAAAGAAAAAACACATAGAATATTGGAAAGAAATACGTGTCCATTGTGTGTCTTTTGAAATAGTTCAGAGTTGTTAAACACAATGCATGGTGTTGATCTGTGATTAGGATTATGAAGTACTGAAGTTAAAAAGAGTAATGTGGGTTAGTGGTGTTTGGGAGGGTAAGAGTAAAGGAGTAAAAAATAAGTTTGTAGGGGAGTGGAAAGGGTAGAATACAAATAGACATTCTGGATACACAAACAAAACATAAGGATGGGGAATATTCTTAATATATGCAGTGTGCTCGGGGGCACCCCAGAAGGCCTGGAGGCCAGGGGCCGAAGAGGGGACAGCTAGGAGACTATCAAGGCCCCCAGCACACACAAGTTAGAGAGAAGGCCTTCTACATGGGGCTTCCCCAAACCCAACGCTGGGTAGATCCTGCCTCCAGCTCAAGAGAGGATTGATAGAGATCCAGAAGCCAGGATCCGCACGTCCCACACCCTGCGCCCTTCCCACCCCAGAGATAGGGGAAAGGCGGGGAAAACTCGGGACCCCATCTAGGAGGGGACCCCCCCACACACACCTGATCTGGTCGCCTGGGTTGCCACCCCAGAAGGCCTGGAGGCCGGGTGCCGAAAAGGGGACAGCTAGGATACTATCAAGGCCCCCAGCACACCCAAGTTAGAGAGAAGGTCTTCCACAGAGGGCTTCCCCAAACCCCATGCTGGGTAGATCCTCAAAAGTATAAATTATTTTAATGTGGGAAAACATTTGTTAAAGTAGCACAACATATATAAAACATGTTGTGCAATCATTGAACATTTTGCAGTAAAATTATCTTAAAGAAATAAAAGCTAAACAATAGGTATAGGAAGATAATGAATTCATTTAAAATCCACTTCAGTTATTTTAGCTTTTATTGAGCACGTTAACATGTTAACAGCATTTAAAACTACTTTTGTCATTTCATTAGTCACTTTTTGATTTCATAAACTTGTAATTCTCCAAATACACTTTCTTGTAGAATTTCATCATTTATGTAAGTATTATTTTTGCTAAAATTTGAAAGAGGAAAATAATCTTAAAAAGTCTTGAGGAATGTATATTTTCCTAAATTTTCATCAAGAAACTTTAATAGTTCATAAAAATCTGAAACTGTAGTATTTATGCTTAACTTCTTTTCATTCAGTTAGTTGATGGATAAGGTGTGCTCTTGAGTAAGGAAATTCGATTTGGGACATATTCCTTGGAGAGACTAAATGGGAAATCATTTGAGATTAATCGTAGTGTTGTCAATCTTAGTGAGCAAATGTCTATTTTGTCAGACCTGGGACTAGAGTTGAAAACTGAATTTAATGGGTTTTGAAATTTTCAGTATATTATCCAAAAGTTAGTTTCATTGTACTGAAAAATCTAATCTAAAAGTTATGTAGAAGTGGCACAAATAGATAGATCATATTTAGAGTCAAGAATTGGGGAGTAGGAGAAGCAATCAATAAGAGGAACCAGAACTCAAAATACCTGACCTTTATTGTCTATTAACCAGGAGCATCTATGGGCAGAAGAGATACCTGGTTCAAAAAGTTTTATACACACAAAACCACAACATATAGAGACTTCAGTCAAAACATTATGGAATGCTAAATAATTCAGAAGATAGAGGTCTAAGGGGATAAAATAGATGGGGGAAAGCAGCCAAGTTTGTGAAAGTATCAAGAAAATGATTATGTATTTATTGTAAAGTAGAGATTTGGAGACTGTCATAGTGGGAGAAATGTTTAGAAAATAAAAAGCTTAATATTCTTTTCCTTATACAATTGCTGCATCCTGCTTGGTTTTGGTTATTAAACAGCATTCACATCAGGAATTGAAGAGATTTAAACACACCCCAAAGGAATTGTATAAGTTGTTCTCTGTATCTCCAAGCAGTTGCAAACCCTGAAGCAACTGAGTGCACTGAATGCTAATGGGCTTTTGGATATTCTTCAGGAAGTTATCTGAACATGGCTGGCAATGAGCTCCGATTACTGTAATCTGAGAGCCTCCTGAGGAAGGCATAACAATATAGACTTTAGAAAGCTAATGAATCTCTCAAGACCAAATGAAACTTGATAGTCCAACACAGGGAAAATAATAACAATATGTCTTATGATTTAGTTTCTTTGTATGAAGCTTTTTGATGTTAGGTATTACAGAAGGGACTTTTAAAAGCTAAAAGTTAAAAATAAGATAGTTGTTATTTGTGTGTACAAGAAAGCTCTTAACATGTCTACAAAAATAGAAGTAGTGTAAAGTAGGTTACATATATTTTAGAAAATATAGCATAAATAGCTATTGACTATTGAAATAAAATGAGTCAGAACATTGCAAACATGGACAGATTTCAGAGCCAGATATAGACTATCTATAATTAATATTTAACATAAATTTCTAAGTTATTTTCCCTTTTTCACTTGCCTGAGAAATAAAAAACTGTAACATTATAGCCTTTTAAAGTTGAACTGTTATTATATATGCTACCCTTAGTCTGAATTTTCTTTTGAGGAAATTTCTTGTTTGTTTTGATGTTTTCCTTATCTAAAGTTGTTAGCTCCTGATAAACAAACTGTTAGTAGGGGCCCAGGAGATAGCATGGAGGTAAGGTGCTTGCCTTTCATGCAAAAGGCCATTGGTTCGAATCTTGGTGCCCCATATGGTACCCTGTGCCTGCCAAGAGCCATTTCTGAGCATGGAGCCAGGAGTAACCCCTGAGCACTGCCGGGTGTGACCCACCCACCCCCCCACAAAAAAAGAAGACAATCAGTAATACAAATCCAAACGTGCTGGGGCCGAAACTCACAGTTAATGACTCTTAAGGGGAGTTAACAGTTACATTTATAGGGTTGTTGGGACTTCAAGCTAGGGGTAAAACTATAGGTTCTTTGTACATGTTGCTGGTTGGCTGAAGTAGTAGAGGAGCAATTGGGGTGTCCTCTGCTCTTCAAAAGTGCAGTAAGATAAAATTTGTCACCCACAGTCCCCTGGTCTTGCTAGATATCTTGCATTCCCTGGTTTATCTAACTGTCCTTCTGTGTGCCTATGAAGTTCTTGGAATTGGCTGTCTTGATGTGCAAAGTAAACAGGTTACAGAAGCAAAATAGCAGTTAATAAGAATTTCAAACTTACATTCTAATAAATTTCAAACTTGCATTCTAATATTCCCTTCTAAAAAAGTAATGAAAAGACCTGGAACCTAACCTAAATGAAAATTTTCCTTCTTCCTATAGTTTCAAATCTAGTAAAAATGATGAGAAAACACAGTAAGAGATGTTAGTATTCAAAGACATGATGTCAAATCTAACTACAGGTTTAAAGGCAAAAATTTAGTCAGTGACATTGCTCTCAGTTTATTGTTCTATTCTGGCTTAAGACTGCTCCTTCTTATTTATTTGTTCCCACATTTGATCTGAGCAGTTATTTTCCCAGGCCATTCCATGGATTCACTAAGATATTCAATAGTCTCACTATTTAGAATTATATTTTGGTGTTTTTTAGGTCCTCTGACTCTTCAGTATTGAATATTTTTCTCCATTTCAATCATCCTAATCCAAATGATTTAAAATAATGTCCTAATCATAAAGCATCATAAAATAATGCCCTCATGTGTCATCTTAATCATGTCACCCTAATATTAAAATAATAAAAAAATTAAAATAATGTTCTAATATATCATATTGATATTATTATCCTACTCTTAGCCTAATTTTAAAATAATGTCCTATTTATTATTCAAACACCAATCACTTAATGCAACAGTTCAATTGCTATACTAATTTAAGTCAGTACTTCATCTGACTAATTAATTCAAGCATAATTAAGACTAATTAAAACACTATTGATAAATTACTGTAGAACTTTTTAAAACCATAAAACTCATATAATGAATCAATTTATATTTACAAAGTTCCAAAATTTTTATATTTATCAAGTATGCCATTTTCTTATTTATATTATACATTTTACATAAAATGAAAACAGAATACATTATATTTGACTGTAAAATATTTTAGCATGCATATATCCAGATAATTATTCTCTCATATAATCTACCAGGCCATTGTTAGATTGACCATTGCAAAACTTTCTAGCAATCAATTTAAATTTAGTTCCTTAAGTTTCTTAAAATATCTTCAATGCATATTCTTCAAATCAAGTTATAAAAGAAATTTTTTGTAAATTCTTCTCTTTTGTTGTAAAGTTTTCTCAAATTTTAAGATCATTGTTTTATTGGATAAGCAGAAATGCTTTTCCAAAGTTTTCTATTTACTCTGACAGATTGCTTTCTTCACATTTTTTAACTCTGCAGAAGTTGTAATACTTTTTAAAATATTTTAATTAAAATAAATTAGATCTTATTTCATAAGCGAAAGTTAATTGATAATATAACATAATTCTATTTTATACTACCATCAAGATTATTATGCTTATTTATTCCAGAGTTTTCTAAGATTAATCATTGTCACTGATAATTTATGACATTTTTTTAATCTCTTAAATGCTTTGTCTAAATTAGGAACTTAATACTTTATCTAGTGTTCTGTTTCTATTAATTTACCTTCCTGTATCTAATGGTAAATTTATAGACAATTTGATAAAATTTACATAATTATCACTGCAGTTAATAGAATTTTATATTCTCACCATAAAACAAGAATTCCTGTTCTCCCAACTGCCTGCAACAAAATATGTAAACATTTTGTCATTTTATACTTTATTTACATTAAAATCATTATGCTATAGTTATTTTAAATTAAATTAACATTAGTTTACAAGAATGTTACATGTGTGTTGGTTATAATCTTTTTACACCATTCCTAATGCACAAAATGCTGATTTATATCTATATTTTCCCACTGGACTCTTCCTGGTCACTCCCTACATTCCGGGGTAGTTTATTCTGTCGTCGCAGTCTAAGTATAAGAGAGCATAAATATAATGCTTTGCTTATATTAGAAACTGTCTACATAAGATGTTTTTAAATTTATTTGTTTTACTTCCCCTTTTGCGCACAAATACATAAATGCCTATATGTGCCTATATTTCATAAACATATTTATTCATTCATCATCCACTAGAAATCTATGTCCTTTAAGCAAGCACTAGCTATATTTTAATTGTGCAGGAGGCTTAACCATGACCTCTATTATTACAGCTCTCTATCCAGGGGTTAATATCAATTTTGAAAAATATGAATTTATGCTTTATTTTATTATATACTACAGATAACTAAGACTCTAACATTTTTCAGATAATATTTTCATATTATAATAGCATTTATAATTTTCTAGTATTTTCTTAGTTATCTGGGTTTTCATATCTCATTTATTCTTCCCTACCTAATTCAGCAATTTATACTTCTGACAATCTCTGGTCTAGAGAATGCCTATCATATAAGGCAAGAATTATTATATATAATATGAACGTTAATATATCAACTAGAAAGTGTCAGAAAGTTTCGCTTAGCATGACACCTTTAGTCAATCAATATTGTAGCATAATACACATTTCTTCTGTTTTGGGGATATTATTCCATTGTATATAAAGTACATCTTTATCAACTCAGCAGACATAGGGATAGCTGTGCTATCTTCAAATTTACAAATGAAATTATAAGCATTTTAATGTTTATCTATGTTCTGTGTAAAAAACAATGTATAAGGCGTATACTTTTAATTGTGTGTAAATTGATCTGAACAAACTTTTACCATATTGTGACCAGTTACATTTAATTTTTTCCATTTTTTTAAATTTTGTCCATTTTTATTGAGTTAGTTTT
>PVKC010009245.1:0-27099 GCA_004027635.1 Crocidura indochinensis
AGAAGACAAATTGGAATTAGTTTCTTCTTGGTAATGATATGAAAAGTCACAGAAACATTAAATAAACTAAAATATAAACAATGTTAATGTTATGGGGAAGTAAATTTCAGTAAACTATCAGTTTTAATAATGCATTTAGAAAAAGATATGATAATAAACTATGATCTCTATTTTTAAGAAGTCTAGATAGCTGACCCAGCACTCTACACAGCTGTACCTATAACATGTATAAGGCGTTTGCCTTTCATGCAAAAGGTCATCGGTTCGAATCCCGGTGCTCCATATGGTCCCCCGAGCCTGCCAGGAGCAATTTCTGAGCATGGAGTCAGGAGTAACCCCTGAGCGCTGCCGGGTGTGACCCCCCCAAAAAAAAACCAAAAAAAAAAATAACATGTATTCCTTATCATGGAATAGTAAAGTGTTTGTTCTGGTATGCATGGTTAATAGACTCTTGGTAAGTGTACATACTTGTCATACATTGTCTGAGGAAATAATCAGGTTTATTTAATAATGATAAATATACTAATAACCTATACATTTAGTGAACTCAATTTCTTGTCATGATAGCATGCTTTATGAATCACAAATTTGAAAATAGAAACTAGAGAGAAAATATTGAGGGTTGGGCACTTGACTTGCAGATAGCTGACCCAGTTTAGTTCCTCTATATCCCACATCCAAGGTGAAAGTAAACCCTGAGCATCACTGAGTGTGACAAAAAAAATAAATAAACAAAATATATAGGGAATGACCTAAATAATTATGGATTATTATCATTGTATTTAATGTAGTATGCTATTAATTCTACATGACCACAAAATATTTTATAGTTATTTTAAACACCATGGTTGCAAATTTGTTCATGATTTGAGTTTCAGAATATACACCTCCATTTACATGTGCATATTTGTATCACCAATATTCTGTTTCCTTTCCATTCTCCCAACTTTCCCACTGGCCTCAGGACAGACATTTTGCTTTCTTCTCTCTCTCTCTCTTTCTCTCTCTCTCTCTCTCTCTCTCTGTCTATATATGTCTCTCTCTCTCTCTGCTTTTTGACACAGTAATTTACATTTTGTTATAAAGGAATAGCATGTGCGTCACTTATTCCTTTTCAGCACCCAGATCCTGTTCAGAGTAATCAATCCCAACTATTATTGTCATGTTTACACTCACCTTTCTTTGTGAACTTCCTATCATGGATTGATCCCCCTGACCCTCATTTCTATTGTCTCTGGATATAATCACTATATTTATCTTTTATTTTTCTTAAATCCCACAAATGAGTGAGATTTTTCAATGACTACCCCTCTACCTCTGACACTTTTCACTAAACATAATACTCTCATTATACTCTATGTATAAGCAACTTTCATGACTTAATTTTTCTCTAACCACTGTGTAGTATTCCATTTTGTAGATGTACCACATTTTCTTTAGCCACTAATCTTTTCTTTGGCACATGGGTTATTTCCAAATTCTGGCTATTTAGTGATGCCATTAAAATAAAAGCCTTTTATGTATGGTGTTTATGTGATCCTAGGGTATATCCCTTTGAGTGGTATTGTTGGATCATATAGGAGCTCAATTTCTAGTTGTTTAATAAATATCCATATTGTTTTCCAAAATGGCTGGACTGGTCAGCATTCTCACCAGCACAGCATAATGAGAGTTCTTATTTCCAGCTACTGCACTAAAACTGATTGTACTTATTCTTTGTAAGGTGTACCAATCGCTATGCTTTAAGAGAATATCTCATTTTTGCTTTTTATTTGCATCATCTTGATGATTAGTGATGTGGAGCATTCATTTTTCATATGCCTTTATTCATCTGTATTTTTGCTTAGAGGAAATATATTATTTTTCCTTCTCATCATTTTTGGAAAATATAAGATGTTATTTTCTTCTTACTAAATTCTATCAGTACCTTGAATATGGTAGATATTAACTCTTTATCTGATGGGTACTAGGTGAATACATTATCTCATTCCTTGGATAACATTTTTATCCTACTCACTTTATCCTTTGAAGTGCAGCAGCATCTCAGTTTAATTTAGTCTATTTGTTTATTTTTGTGACCACTTGCTTGGTCAGTGGTATTTCATGCTTGAAGATGTCTTTTATTTTAATGTCATGGAGTCTTGTAACTACATTGTCCTCTATGTACCTTATAGTTTTAGGTCTGATATCTTGTCTGTTAATCCATTTTAATTTGATGATTTTGTATGGTGGTAAAGAGAGTTTTTATTTCACTTTGCTGCATATAGCTGGTCAGTTTTCCCAATACCATTTGCTGAAGAGGCTTTCCTTACTTTAAGTTATATTTCTTGTTCATTTATCAAAGATTATTTGATTGTATATCTGGGGATGAGTATCAGAATACTCATGCCTATTTCTTTATTCTAAGGGTCTGTCTTTATTCCAAAACCATGCTGTTTTAATGACTACTAATTATAGTACAATTTAAAATTTGGGAAAATGATACCTCCCATCTTTTTTACCAAGGAATACTTTATCTACTTTATACCTTGTTTCTTGTTTCAAATAAATTTCATGAGTGTTTGATCCACTTTGAAAAATGTCATGAATATTCTTATAGAAATTGCATGAAATCTGTACAGTGCTTTGAAAGTACTGCCATTTTAATGATGTCGATCCTCTAAATCCATGCACAGGGTCTATGTATCTATTTCCTTTTGTGTTTTTTATTTCTTGAATAAGTAGTTTTCTTTTATAGGTCTTTCACCTCTTTAATTGCCTCTGAGGTACTTGATTTTCTGAGGCACAATTGTGAATGAAATTGTCTTTTCATTTTTGTTTTTGGGCCACATCCAGTGACAGTCAGGAATTACTCCTGGCTATGCGCTCAGAAATCGCTCCTGACTTGGAGGACCATATGGGACCCAGGGGAATCAAACCACAGTCCATCCCAGTGCAAGACAAATGCACTAATGCTTGCACCACTGCTCCGGCCTTGGTAGAGTTAAGCTTTTATCATTTTCTAAATATAGTATCATGTCATCTGCAAGTAGTGAGAGCTTGAATTTTTCCTTTCCTATCTGGATGCACTTGATATATTTTTCTTACCTAATTTTTATGGCAAGTAATTCCAGTACCATATTGAATAGAAGTGGTGAGAGTGGAATACTTGACTTGTGCCAGATCTTAGAAAAAAAGTTTTGTTTTTCCCCATTGAGTATATTAGTCGTGGGCTTGTGGTAAATGGCCATGACTATATTGAGAAAGGGACTTCAAATCTATCTTGATAGTTTTCATTATGAATTGATGCTGGAAATTTTCAATGTTTTATCCATATCTATTGATAAGCTATTATAAAGTTGTTATTTCCTGAGGGCTATGGCTACAGCACACAGGAAATCTGGCTCTGCACCACACCTCTGGTTCTGTTCTTTGGACTGGCTGCTCACCTGAGGCGTGTTTTCCAGGTGCCAGGACTGGTACATACAGGAAAGGCATGCCTTTCCTATTTTGTTCTTTGGGCAGATATGCTCACCTAGAAAAGTCTGCTCTGTACCTATGTTTCTGTTTTTTCCTCCTACTTGTAGGCATGGATTCCAGTGACCCCAAACCCCACCCGCACGAAAACCTGCTTCACCACTTTGTCCTTTGGGCCAGTCCGATACCTTAAGGTGAAGTTTCCAGGCACTGTAGCCATTTTGTGCAGAAAAGCTGGCTCCACCCCTTTTGCTCTGTTCCTTCAGTCAGTCCACTCACCTGGAGCACAGCTTCCTGGAAAGAGAAATTTGCCCCTCTGACTCTGTCCTTTGGGATTGTCTGCTTACCTGGAGGCATGTTTCCTGGCATCCAGGCCACCGTGTGCAGTCTAGCCTGATCCACCCCTCCAGTTTTGTTCTTTGGGCAGATCTGCACACCTACAGGTAAGGTAAGGAACTGTGGCCACCTAGCACAGAAAGCCCAGTTGTAGTTTCCAGAATCTGCTGCCCTGGTTGCAGGATAGATTTCCCTACCCCACCAAATGTGCTATTGGGGCATGACCTCTCACATGGTTGTGAGTTTTCTGGTGATCTCATGACTGCTGCACCCAAGAAAGCCAGCACCGCACTTTCAATTTTATTCTTAGGGTAGTTTTGATCACCTGGAGGTGTGGGTTTCCACCAGCCACTGCCACCATGCGCTGAAATGGCCTTCAGTATCTGGGCAGGAATCTGGGTGGGGAGACCCGCTCATCTCCCTCTCATATCCTCTTGAGTCTTATTGGCTGTCTTTCAGTCATTCCATACTTTCTTTGAGTTCTTTGTACGCCTTCAACATTTCCATTCTAAAGTCCTTATCAGAGAGGCTGTAGAGGTGGCTGGTACTAGTTAGATCTTCAGAATGACCATCTTCATTCACTAAGAATGGTGGGGTTCTGTGTTGCTTTCTCATTGTGATCTTTGCAGAGTTCGAGTGCTTTTCTTGTGTCTTGCTGGGACTCATGGACTAGAAGCAATTCATGACCATGTATGGGGTGGAGCAGCCGCTCCTTCTCATGACATGTTCATCTCATCTTTTCACTTTGTGGGACTGTCTCACTGCTCACTTTGAGGTTAGTGCTGTGGCACACTAGCCCCATCTCTTCCATATCCCAGACCCAGCCTAAAATACCCTTTGATGGGGCTGTAGTGACAGCACAGTGGTAGGGCATCTGTCTTACACGAGGCCAACACAAGATAGACCTCAGTTCATATCCCATATATCATATGGTCCCCCAAACCTACCCTTTGATTATGGGAGAAGAAATGACTTTTGAAATGCTTTTCTTGATTGTGTTAACTAAGCCATTCTGTACCTTTCCAAAGTAACAACATTGTTGAGTTATAGAATCATATTATTTTCATGTATCATATGAGCACACTACTCTTTATTTTATTTTGAATTCTTTCTTTTTGGGGGATACTGGTAAATTTGCTGCAATCCGAACTTCTTTAAATCATAACAGGTAATAAAGGAAAGCATTTTGATTCCCAAAGTTCACCAAGCATGTCCCTGGGGATAGTTATAAAGGTTCTTTTCTATGTGTTTGCTTTTCCTTCCTTGCTTGATATTGCTACATTATTCATAGTCATCTTTAAACCATCTGGAAACGCATTTTTCTTTATTACTTGCTATACATAGTTAAGATATCATTGCCAAACCTGAGGATGTTTGATTGACTTACTCTAGTACAGAAAGGAACTTTAAAAGTTTAAACAACTTTGGAATCTGTTTAGTAGAATGACTTTCTTATCTTTGACCACAATGATGGCAGTGGCATGTTCTTGGGTAGCAGTGCCTTTAAATCTCCTCTGGCTGATTGGATAACTCTTTAAGTGAAATTTTACTTTTTACTAATAGTCAACTATTGCTATTTTGCTTCCATAAATAAATAATAAGAAAAAACTAAAGTGAAATCTTGTTATGTAGATCATAGTATGTGGAACAGTAAGAATTCTGGCATGTATATTAAAGTAATGTTTCATTATCCTGTATCCCTAAAGGATTTAAGAGATGATTAGCTGAATTAATATATGTGCCCCCATTCATCCTAAAATTAATTTCTAATGTGCTTATACATTTGGGAGATTCTGAAGAGATGAAGGTTCAATAAATTATAGGCATCTACTCTTTCTATTAAGTACATTCTAGTGTGTGGCATATAACTTCATGAATGAGGGTCATGCTTTATAGCTTTAAATGTCTAAAAGTTTTATATACTTAAAAATTAAAGTATATTTTGTTGTAGTAAATTTGATGAGCATGTGGAATGATATTCTATAAATTGTCAAAGACCAGATTATGGTATCAGTATCTGGAAATTTCTTAGGACTTTAATTCCATTTCCTTTACTTTTCTATCTTTTTTTTGGGAGGGGTAAGGGGAGGGCTCACACAAGAGTATTCAGGGGTTACTCCTGGCTCTATGTCAGGAATCACTCATGACAGGCTCGGGAGACCGTATGGATGCTGGGGGTTAAACCCAGGTGGGGGTGGGCACATGCAAGGCAAAGACCCTATCCACTACACTACTGTTCCAGGACCTCTTTTTTTTTTTTTTTGACTCTTTGATTTTTGAGTCATGATTGGCAATAAACAGGAGTTATGCCTGTTCCTGAACTCAGGATTAATCCCAGCTGTGCTTCAGGGACCATCTGAGGTGCTGGGATGGAGCCTGGTTTAGTCTTGTGCAGCCAACCACTCTACCCACTATCTTATAACTCCAGGCCCTATTTCTATTTCTTTCACTTTATTTATTCTTTTTTTCTTCTTTTATACTGTGATTCTATTGTATATAAAGAAAAATTAGCTGTTTTAAAGTCAGATGTGTATGAATTGGACAAATTATTTTCTCTTCCAAGGAAATGGTGAATTCTATTGTTGGCTATGAATTGTGGAGACTGATGGAGACTAAATTCAAAAACAAGTTGTAAAAGTGACTGAAAAGTTCATTTGACCTGTTTCACAGTGTACCTGGTGTCTATCTGATTCCAATTCCCTATCTCCCTACATAAAACATATACTTAGCACTAGTGAATCAAAGACAATAGTCTAGGCCAGCACTTAAGTTAAAAAATGTATAAATAAAATCAAGCAAACAAAAAGACAAAAATAGCCCCAAGTCATTTCAGCATTCTCTCTATTATCTTCAGATTTAATAGCTTCCTCAGTTAACCTAACTTAAAACTGAGTACAAACACACCCTGCTTTGCCCTTGTGTCATTTAGTTTATTTATAGCTTAGATCTTTATGCCAGAGGGTCCTCAAGCAAGCCAGGCTGAGCCTGCTGAAAGAGATTTTTGGACATTTGCCGCAAAATTGTTTCCTTCGACTGTAAATATACAGAACTCAGCAAACTGTTCCCATCAGTGCTAGTGATTAAAGCCTAAGCTATTCCACTTCCAGGCAATAAATTATATAATTTATAAAAGGGCTAAAAGAACAAAAATAAAGTATGACATCTCTTCATTGTTTTAGTCTTTCACTGTCAAGAGAAAAAGATATTTGGTTGGAAATTTGCAGCATCTCCATCTGCAAATAAAAGGATCCCACTTCTTCAAGACCAAAAGATAAAGATAAATATGCAACTAGAGACTATTTAGTAGAATAAATAAAGTCATAAAAGTATAGTGACTAGAATAACTTGTTTGATTGTATATATAGATTTTTTATTTGTGCTTTTGTAAAAATTTAACAGGAAGGTCTGCCCTAATTTTGAGGAAAATGTCATAAAACAATTACCGAGTGTTAAGTACCTGTATCTATGCCACATTTCATTCAATGCCATTATTTACTTTTAGCATTTTCACCCAACTTAAATATTACTTCATTTCAGAAATTTACACAATCATTTTATATTTCTAAAGCATTATTTGATCTATTCCAGGTCATAGCTAGGACTTTTTTTACAGGCTTCCTGCATGTAGACCATGAGCACTAGTCATTTGAATTATCTGTCAAGCACATGCTATGAATATCTTTATGTGTACAATGTCAGTATTTCCAAAGTTTATATTTCTTTAAAATAGTTAGTTACTTCAGATGCAAGATCTTCTCTCAATAAATGGATGCAATTATAATTTAATGTGTCATGCTAAATAATTGTATAGAATATTATGTTTAATGGTTTTTATTTCTCCATTAATTTTTATATTTGCCACACTCAGCAATGCTCAGGGTTTCCTAGTTGTTTCTGCACTCAGGGATCACTCCTGAGGTTTTTATATTAAGTTCCAGTGATAAAAACAAGTTAGTAGATACAAGACAGCTGCTCTAACCACAGTACTATAATATAGCCTTTTCTCTTATTTTTAATGATTGTTACTGCTAAAGTTTTATATTATTTCATAACTACTCTAATTAAAAATATGTGCCATAGATTTTAATATGCATGTCTATTATTATATTAACTAGAATTTGTCTTTGACATAGTGACAATAAACACATTATTTTCTCTTTCTTCCCTAGGTCATAAATAATAATTTTTTAATCTCAGTTTATATTTATGCAATATTCTGTCAGTATCAAAAAGTTCTATCTTGACTAATATACATGAAATATGAATACATTTACATAATTAATGATAGGATCTTTTAATTTTGCCCTTCTCTTCAAAGAGTTGATAAGAATATGAGAGGCTGCCTTCTTTGTAATTTTTCTAATGTATCACTTAATTAAAATTTTAATAATTAGAGCCTAAAATATCTGATTAATTTAGTTTTATCTCAGAGAATATCATATATCTAACCTAAGTAATCTTCTCTTATAGGTCAAGAAATATAGGAAAGAAAATAATTGCTAAATTGTCATTTCCAAAATATAAACTACATATATATTCTGAAACACATAGATTCTATTTGTAAAATTTATTTTATAAACTATGTTACATAGAATTTGTCTTATTTTTCAATTCCATTGCATTTTTAAATTATATTTATTTGTGTACATATGTAGATATTTAGCAATGTAAGCTTTCAATGTTGTTTTAACGGTATCAAATTTTAGAGAACATGTTTTTTCATCACAAAATTTATGATGAAAAATATAATATATAGACAGCCACACTGTATATCATTCATACTTTCTATTTAATTTTGCTTTAATCTGTCTTCTGTGATTTGCATTTTGTAGTTAATCATTTTTCTCCAATATGGTATTCCAATTGCATCAGACTAGTTTCAAATTAAATCCTATTTATCAAATACTTATTTGGTTTCATAAACCTTCATTGAAACCAAGATTATTAAGACCTTTTTGTATGTAAATAATAAGAAAAGGTCCTTTGATGATTATTAAAGTCTCCATGTCAAATTTATTTCTTTTAAAAATTGTTTAATCTAAATTCCTAGAACTATCCCACAATATAGACCTTAGCTTTTATAGTGTACTTTTATATAATGTAAGTATAGAAAGTATGACAATCACATAGGTTGTGTCCATGTCTGATAATCACCATCAGGAGTACCTAAAACTCGATGGGAATGTCTGTACTCCTGCTAGTTGACAGCTTAGTATCTGACTGAATATGTGCAATTGTTTTTCCATTTTATTTAAGAAGTGATTCACTAAATAATCACAATTGAAATACTTTAATTTTTTCTTTTTTTTAAGCACCATGATTATATGTATGATTGTAGTGGGGTTTTAATCATATAAAGAACAACCCCTTGGGGCCGGAGAGATAGCATAGAGGTAAAGTGTTTACCTTGCATGTATTGGTTCAAATCCCAGCATCCCATATGGTTCCCAGAGCCTGCCAGGAGCTTCTGAGCATAGAGCCAGGAGCAACACTTGAGCACTGTCAGGTGTGACCACCCCCCAAAAAAAACCCAACCCCTTCACTTGTGCAACCTTCCCACCACCAATGACCCATCCCCCTCTTTCCCATCCCCTGCCTATATTCAAGAGACACTACTTCTTTCACTCATTAACATTGTCATGATAGTGTATTTATCTCTCTAACTATATTCACCATTCTTTGTGGTGACCTTCACATTGATAGCCAGTCCTCCCAGCCCTCCTCTCTGTTGTCTTTGAGGATTATTACAATAATGTCTTTTGTTTTTCTTAAAACCCATAGATGAACAGAACTATTCTATATCTATCTCTTTCCCTCTGACTTATTTCATTCACCATAATAGAGTCCATGTGCATTCATGAGTAGGAAAATTTCATGATTTCATCTCTCCTGGTGGCTGCATAATATTCCATTGTATATATGTATCAGTTTCTTTAGCTACTCATCTATTGGAGGACATCTTGGTTGTTTCCAGAGTCTGGCTATTATAATTAGCACTGCAATGAATATAGGTGAGAGGAAGTTATTTTTGTATTGTGTTTTTGTGTTCCTAGGGTATATTTCTGGGAACATACTGTTATAGCTGGATCATAGGGGAGTTCAATTTCCAGTTTTTTGAGGAATCTCCATATTGTTTTCCATAAAGGCTGGACTAGAAGGCATTCTCACCAGCAGTGAATGAGAGTTCCTTTCCCTCCACATCCCTGCCGGTACTGATTATTCTTGTTCTTTGTGATTTGTGGCTATCTCTGTAGCATGAGATTGGACCTCATTGATGTTTGATTTGCATCTCCCTGATAATTAGTGATGTGGAGCATTTTTTCATATGTCTTTTGGCTATTTGTACCTCTTTGAGGAATTGTTTGTTTCTTCTTTCCATTTCTGATGGGGTTAGATGTGTTTTTCTTGTAAAATTCTGTCAGTACCTTGTATATTTTCAATATTAATCCCTTATATGATGGGTATTAGGTGAATAGTTTCTCCCCATTCTATGTATGGGTGACTTTTGTACCCTACACAATATCATTTGAAGTATAGAAAGCTTCTCAGCTAAAGATAGCTCTATTGGTTTGGGTAATTATACACCAGAGTGGGTACATGTCTTGCATGCGACCTGTTTGGATTTAATCCATACATATACAAGTCTAGGTCTAGAATCCTACCAGGAGAGTCAATGAACAACATGATAGTATTAATCAAATTATAAACTATAGTTTCAAAAAATAAAAGCCCATAAATAACTTGGTAAATTTTCAATCTTTAAAAGAAATATATTGATGGTAACTTATTGATTAACTCTAAATGATGCTATTAAATTGCACTTGTACAAAAATAAATTAATAGGATTGATGGGCAAGTTCCCCAAATCTGAATATATATGTGGTTTTATTATATGTATAATAATACATTAAAGCTGAAAATTTACAATAAAGTATATCTGTAAATTAACTTACCATATGCAATTAAAACAAAGTGGATGAATAATAAACATAGAAATGGAAAATTGAAAATACAATTGAAAGAAAATGTAACAAAATTTCTTTGAAATTTAACATGTAAGGCTATTTTATAAATGTTTAAAACATAAAACATTGGAAATATGATGAATTAAATTATGCCTGTGCATTTGTTACATTAAGTATATGAATAAATATATCATTTTTCCTTCTGCTTCTCTCTTGCTGACTCTCAATTCATAAATATATCTTAAAAAAGAATTGCTAATATGACTAAAACAAAAATATTTGTCTTATATTGGAAATGTATAGAAAAAAATTCTAAAAATAAATGCTCTCTTAAAAGACATTTAATGACATTAAGAATATAAAATTTGTTAAGTTTTATACAAGTTATTTGTATAAAAACCAAAAAACATATTTTCGATTTTAGCCCCTTATCTGATTAGTATAGGGTGAATAGTATCTCTCATTCTGTGGGTGGCTTTTGTATCCTAGCCAATATCCGTTGAGGTGCAGAAGCTTCTCAGCTTAATATAGTCTCATCAGTTTATTTCTGCTCCCAATTATTTTGGAGAGTGCTGTTTCCTCCTTGAAGATGCCGGTAGTCTCAATGTCATGGAGTGTTTTACCTACATATTGTTCTATATATCTATGGTCTAGAACCTGATACAAGGTCTTTAATCCATTTGATTTAACCTTTGTGTTAGATGGAGGTCTAAGTTTGTTCTTTTGCCTGTGGGTGACCAGTTGTGTCAACACCACTTGTTGAAGAGGCTTTCCTTTCTCCATTCTGCATTTTTTTTGCCCCTTTCTCAAAAGTTAATTGTATATCGGGGCACATTCTCTGAATACTCAAGTCTATCCCACTGATTTGAGGATCTGTCTTTATTCCAGTGCCATGCTGTTTTAATGACTATATCTTTGAGATACAATTTAAAGTTGGGGAAATTTTGCCTCCCATATTTCTGTTCCCAAGGGTTACTTTAGTTATACACAATTTGTGAAATTTTATAATCAAATTCATGGTTAAAATGTGAAAAGTCCACGCAATCACTGCTGTTTCATAAACAAAACATTAAATGATAACTTTGATAACATTTTTACCTAAATACTAAAAAACTAAATTACTAAATAACTCTCACTTTGTTTTTCTTCATTGTGTCACACATACACACAGACACACAGACACATACACTCAGGCACAAACACAAACCTTTTTGTTACCAAAATTTTCTTGGATGGCAAATCATTATTTCCATTTAAAATATATGTGCATCTGTCTCTAGTGTTTAAAACTACATCTGAAAAATTTAAAGCTTAAATAAAACCTCCTGGGCCCAGACAAAGTGCACAACTAACCTTCCTTTGATCTCTTATGGTCTCCTGTGCACCACCATAAGTGATCGCTGAACTGCGGATCCAGGAGTAAGCCCTTAGCACCGCCATCTGTGACCACAGCCAACTTCCTTATAAGAAGATGAGATAGGGCGAGTGGGGACAAGGGGCTAATGGAATATGGGAGCACAAGTAGTGGGATTTTATATTGGTGTTGAAATAGTTTACTTAAGAAAATTAACTATATGGGAGCCGGGAAGTGGCGCAGGAGGTAAGGTGCCTGCTGCCTTACCTAGGATGGACCACGGTTCGATCCCCCGGTTCCCATATGGTCCCCTGTGCCTGCCAGGAGCGACTTCTGAGCGCATAGCCAGGAATAACCCCTGAGCGTCACTGGGTGTGCCCCCCCCCCCAAAAAAAGAAAATTAACTATAGATGACTATATATCACAGTTCTTTGATTATTTTTATTTTTTAAATTTATTTTTAAAAATTCCTGGAACACTCCATCTGATGTTATCTACATCTTAGATTATAGCACTTAATTATTCTTGCTATACTTTATGAACCTTTGTCCATTACATCTATTTCTTTGTCCTCTCAGATCCTACAAAAACTATTTTCATTTTGTCCCCAAATTCTTCCTAGTCGAAACTGTTTTATTCATAACTGGCACAAAATATCTTTTATGCAATATATGGCAAGTGAATTTATACATGCTTCTGGTCAGCACATGAATTAAAAATATGAATCTTGAGAAGAATTTTTTAATTATTTAGAGTTATAAACATATGGAGTCGCCACTTAACCTTTCTTTTAAAATTTGATATTAGATTTATTATTATAATCAAATTAGTTTTAAAAATCATATGAAGATGGTCCAGAATGGTGGCGCAAGCAGTGGGTCATTTGCCTTGCATGGGATAAACTAGGACAAACCTCGGTTTGATCTTCTGGCATCCCATATGATCCTCCCAGCCAGAAGCAATTTCTGAGTGAATTGCCAGTAGTAGCCCCTTAGCATCAGTGGGTGTGGCTCAAAAGTAATAAAATAGTAAAAATAAGGATATGCCTCTTCCATGATAAGTTGACAAAAAATTAATTTTCAGATAGCTTTATATCACATTATTTTAAATTATAAGCTATACATTATTTATAACATTTCTGTGATAATATACCCAATGATGATCATTTTATAATCTAGTAACTGGCTTTTTAAAATATTTTGTATTTTACTGTTTTAGATTTTTTGATATTTTCACTAATCCAGATGTTTTATATTATGTTATTATGCCCTTTAATATTTTGTTTCTTTATTTCAGGAGATGTTTTGTTTTCCTATCTACCCAGCCTTTCTTTATGTATAGGAAAAATAAATTATTTTAAGATTGATAACATTAGTCTTATACCCAGTCATGAAACAATACATCAGAGAACCATTTTAATTAAATCTAAATTATGAAATAAAAATTTAAAGGATTATGAAACATGGTATTCAAAATAAGTTTGTATGTCACTTGCAAGCTAATTCAATATCAACACATTGACTACCACACATATCTTTTCTGCGCCCTTTTCACACACGTCTTACTTTTTCTAAGTTTTCTTAACACTCCACTCTGACACACATCACATATTCTCTCCCTCTTACTTTCTCAATTTGTTGTCTCAAATGGGCAGTCTTATGACTTCCATCTCCTGATAATCTCTGTGTCTCTTCATGTGAATCCACAGTAACTGCAAGAAGTTTGTTCTATAGTCTGCTACCTTACTATGAATGATGTAATATGAAAATGATCTCCTTCCAGGCTGATGACATAAGATTTGGTAATTGCCCCTCCACTGTAAATAACATATCCAGTAATCTGTTAAGAATTCTCTAGAAAATATAAATAATTTGCATTTTAACACAGCTGTAAATGTCTCTGGTTCAAATCTCTCCAAAGCCTGCATAAGATTGCTAAAAATCTCTATTAAAAGCTTAAGGAGAATGCAGGTCAAATGAGTCAAAATGAATGAGTCAAAATTCTGTCAAAGAAAGTTGTAATCTTTCATTTTTATGTGCATATCAAATGTTTCTAACTATTCTTTTTTAAGTCTTTATCATATTCTTTGTTGTTAGAAGAGGATAAGCTTTTTTTTCAGGATGATATATTTCCCCAAAGCCTAGATTTTTTTTCCTTTGTAGTTTTGCTTTAAAGAACTTAATGAATGAGGGTAAAGATGAGTTGTTTGCTCTGTTCCAGTGCATGCCAGAAAGTTCCAAAAATGCTATGAATATAGTCATATATGAAGCCTTTATTCAGCATGTTTGAGTTCACTGAAAATTTTTTAAGTTCCACTTACCTTCTACTCATCAGACATTCATAATCCACACAATGCAAGCCCTCAAATTTACAAGTAGCTAATGCCTCATAATTGCCTTTGTTTAGTTAATTGTCATGTGTATATCTCCCATAAATGTGTTTTAATATATTGAGGCAATAAATTTTTGTGGCCCTAACCTATCATTATGGTAGACATCCACATTTCCAATAAAAATAAGGATCTTTTAGAGAATTTATTAGGAACACAGACTTCGCAGTCTTGAATTTTCCTTTAGTTTCACCACTTCTGGCTTATATGAGCCACTATTCATTACTATCATTACTATATCCATAAGAAAATGCATGAAGTGAACCATAGATTTATGAATAAAATATTTCAATTTTAGCAATATACAATTCATTTCATTAGACACACATTTTCCTTCTTTCCTAAATCTCTCTCATTCCCTTTCTTCATTCCTCATCTCCTCCCTTACATTCTTCCTTTTATTGCCTTCCTTCCTTCTTTCTCTCCTTTTATCCTTCCATTCTCCTTTACTCCTTCCTCTTTCTTCCTTCCTCTGTCTTTTCTTTTCCTTCCTCTCTCTTCCTCCCTTTTTCCTTCCTCTTCCTTCCTTTCTCCCACCCTTCCTCCTCTCTTCTGTCCTCCTTCCCTTTCACCTTTTACTTTCTTTTCTTCCTTCCTTCTTCTTCCTTCTTTCTTTCTTTTCTTCTTATTTTAAAGAAAAGTATATGAGTAATAAAGAATTCACTTATGGTTTAATTTTATTATTTGCTTCCCAGAGCAGAGCAAGTCAAAGACAAAAAGTTAAGAAAATCTAGAAAAACATGTCCCAAGGATCTTAACTGACTCGTGTTTTTTTTTTTAATTCTTGAAAACTATTTCTATATATGTATTTTTTTCACTAGTGGTAGAGATGATTGAGGTGGTTGGTAATTTCCTTGTTAAACTGTTCAAAATGTATTCTCTTCTTATAGCATTCTGATCATTACACAGACCTGTATAATGATGCTATTCCTGCCTATTTAATTTTTATATCATGAGTTAATGAATTGTAAAATCAATACCAAAATTATCTGTTAGTGGCCAGGAGACAGAGAAAAGGGGCAGTAATAGAGCTTTGTATTGAGATTAAAAGAAAATCATGATGTTATTTTTATTACAGGTGATAGATATGAAATTGTCAAAAAGGAACATAGCAAAATGAATAAAACACTTGAGAAAAAGTTAAGGAAAAAGAAGAAATACAAATGGGTAAATATATTAAAAGAAATAGCTAAGGAAACTATAAAGAAGGTAAAAAAGAAAAAGACGAAATAGAAAAATCAATGGCAGAAAGAGCAGAGAGGAAGTAGAAAGAGAAAATGCATAGATAAAATATTTACTATAGGGGGACTGGAGTGATAACATGGAGGTAAGATATTTGCCTTTTAACATGGAGGTAAGATATTTGCCTTTAATGTAGAAAGTCATTGGTTCAAATCCCGGAATCCCATATGGTCCCCTGAGTCTGCCAGGAGCGATTTCTGAGCATAGAGCCAGGAGTAACCCCTGAGCGCTGCTGGGTGTGACCCAAAAAACAAAAATAAATAAATAATAAAATTTACTATTAGGGACTGGAGCAATAGTGCAGCGGTAGGGCATTTGAACTAGCACTCCACTGACCCAGGGTGGACCTCAGTTCGATCCCTGAAATTCCATATGTTCCCCTATGCCAGGAGTGATTTTTCTTTTTTAATAATAATTTTTATTTTGAGCAAAGTGGATTACATATCTTTCACAGTAATATTTTAAGTACATATTAATAGTGAATCAGGGGAATTCCCACCACCAAAGTTGTCCTCCAACCACCCCTAATTTTTGCATGTAAAGCAAGCTCTTGTTGACAATAATATTTTAGGTACATGTTAACTTAATATCGGGGGATTCCCCTCACCGAATGTTCTCCCTACTCCTCCGTTCCCATCCTACCTCCCATATCTACCTCCCTCAGCCCCAGTCCTACAAGAGTAAGAGGTCTCCTCTGTGCCTAACTTGCTACCCAGTGGTCTTACACCTGTGTGGTCTTGATAGCTCCCTTATTTCCTCCTGTAACTGGGGGTCGGGACTAGATAGATCAAGTTACATGGTTTTGTTTGAAGAAGGGAAAAGTAATACACTGGAGTAAAAATCAAAAAAGTCAAAAATGGACGGGGTCCTTCTAGACGCTCTCATCCTCGTTTTGAGAGACGAAGGGGAAAACGGTGAATCACTCCAGCAGTCCAAAAAGGAGTGTCAAGTAAAATAAAATATCCAGTGAACATTCCAACAATAAAGGTAAGCATCACATAAAAGCCATGATCTTGAGATAAAAACATGGCAGAGCACATAAAGAAAGAAGAGAAAGTAAGAATATATATATATATATAAATATATATACTATACATATATTATTATATATTATATATATGTAAATGGAGACAACAATTTTAATAACCACACCAAAGAAATCGACAAAAGCTAGATAGATAAATAAAAGAAAAGAAAAGAAAAAGAAAAAAAAGGGAGAAAAATTATTTTGTGCCTTTTTTTATCCCTCCTGCACAGGCACAGTAAATATTGGGGTCATTCATAGAGGAATTCTCTTGGCCTAAGAGATACAGGTTTTCTCCACCTTAGAGTATATTGTCATGGGATTAACTATAGACTCCGTAAAGGCTCATTTATTCTCCTCTTGGTGCTTTCCTGCTGTTTGGAAGACTTTTGCTCCGTCCTGGGTGATAAAATCAGACCTTCATATCTAAAGATCTCGGTATCTGCACCAGTCAAGGGGTGGAACTTATGATGAAGTCTTTCTTTGTGGTTCTAGAAGTTCTGCTCTCTGTGTCATTTTAACCCGTCTTCTGTGGTTGGTGGTTTTGGTCTTTGCATTGATCCTAAGATGTTTCCAGAAAAACCATTCTGTTGCAATTGTCCCAGACAGACTTTTGGGGCTGGAGATCATCGTTGTTGTGCAGGCCATAGCTCAAATTCTAGACTATGGCTTTTTTATTGGTTACAGGATACATACAGTCTGTTCATGGTTCTATCAGCCTGTCATCTGCAGATCGCAGTCTTGGCTTTTGGACGGACCAAAGAGTGACAAGTTTTCTGATTTTGTCTTGTTGTTATATGGTGGGGTAGGATAACCTTGTCTTAGGTCAAGTTGTTCCCCTTTTCCTCATTGTCAGCATATCCTATTAGAGCTGGAACTTGATGGTGTCTCAGCAGTATTAAGGATGTCCCAGACGGGATTTGTTTCCTGTAGTTGTTGTGAAAAACTGTTATTTCTATGTCTGGGATCCAGGGTTTAAAGCTGAATGGATGATGTCTAATCACCTGGGGTCTAAGTTGGGTCCACATGACATATTTTTAGGGTGGGAGATGTCCCTGTATTGTAGACAAGTATGAGATCTCACCCCTAGTAGATGAGAGCTCGTTTTTATACGTAACATTTCCCCCCTTTTTTAGTGTGTCTTTGCAGGGGAAAATGATACTGCATTATGTTGCCGGTGCATTTGGGGGTGGAAAGAGAAGAAAACAAAACAGGTCACAGTCCCAAAAAATATAAAAAATAGAAATAAGACTATATGTGCTCACATAAATATATAAAAATAATAAAATAACAAGGTAATTGAAGGAACAAAATGATGCAATAAACTATCTTACTTTTGGGGGAAAAGCAGGTAAAGAGGTACTGTGTACAGATCTATTACTTATGATGGAAGTATAGGTTTCCCCATTGACTTTGGGGATTTTCTTGTGGTGTGTGGGTTCCCGAATGCCTTTACATCATGCACCCTGACCTTCAGTTTGGTAAGAGAATCGCAGCAGGAAGGTCGTGGGGAGAGTTCTTGCTTTGGGGGTGCTTTTAGAGTTAAGTCCATTTTCAAGTACCAGTTCATATTAGGAAGAGTTGGTAAGGAGGGACGTGCATCCTGAGTCAGCAGGGAAGATGGTTGGCTCTTCTTGCCAGGGATGAGGTGTGGGTTTGACTGGGTGTCCCTTCACTTGGGTTCTGGGTACTGGTTTGTTGGGGTAGAAGGTCAGCCTTGATGCCTAATGGATTAAGAACTGAGGGTGAAGAGTTTTAACAAGGTGGAAAATCTGGATGGGGTTGAGGGATGCAGGGATAGTCAGATATCCAAAGTGGGGGAGGAGAAAGTATATAGAAGGGGCAGGAAAGAAGAAAAGATAAAATATATTAAAAACAAAGGGAGAAGAGAAAAATAAAAAAAAGAAGAAAGAGAGGAGAAAAGAGCAAGGGAATTCTCGTTTGCTTGAATGAGTTCAATGAGTAGGGCCTGTAGTATAAGTCTGTAGGTTACTGTTGCTACTTCGGTGATCTGGCTTGTCACGTGCTTCAAGTCCTAAAGAAAGGTATAACCTGGAGATAAAGTGTATGTTAAAGAGATTTCTCAGGACATTCTCATAGTGCAAGCTGGGTATGGTATCTCATGACTGAGCCCCAGGGTGCCATCTTGTTTTGTCCATCCTATATATCCAATAAAGCCTGTGAATATAAAAGCTGAGAGGTTATTTTAAATATATAAAGATTAAAGCATTAAAACATATTGTTATGAGATGTTTCCATTGGAGTCAGTGATTTCTCATGGTATTCTTTACCTGTATTTCTGTATAAGATTCCTAAGGGGATATTATGGTTCTTTGTGGTAGAAGGATGATTACATACCTGTTCTCTTTATACTGCTGTTTCTTTTTTTTTTTTTTTTTTGGTTTTTGGGTCACATCCGGCAGTGCTCAGGGGTTACTCCTGGCTCCATGCTCAGAAATTGCTCCTGGCAGGCACGGGGGACCATATGGGGCACCGGGATTCGAACCGATGACCTTTTGCATGAAAGGCAAACGCCCTGCCTCCATGCTATCTCCCGGGCCCCTATACTGCTGTTTCTGTTGTTGTTTATTTCTTTGTGGTATAGTGTTTAATCCAGAGCTTCTGTTGTTCTTCTTTCATGTGTTTTGGGCACTACTTCTGGGTATTTGTTGACTATTACAGTGTTTGGAGTTTCTACCCTATTAAACCCTGTTATTTGATTGTTGAGTATCAGTTGTATATAATGTGTATGTTCTAGGTGCTTCAGAATAGTGCTATCATTCTGTATTTATCTTTCATCTTCTTACTTCTTTTAACATAATATGATCTAGATCCATCCACGTTGCTGCAAAATCTGTGATTGTATCATTTCTGACTGCCATGTAGTATTACATTGTGTATAAATACCACATCTTAATGATCCATTCATCTGTTGTTGGACATCGAGGTTGGTTCCAGGACTTGGCTATTATACTCAGTGCTGCTATTAATAGTGGGGTGCGCACATATTTTGGGATGAATGTCCTTCTGACTTGGGGGTAGATACCTAGGAGAGCAATTGCTGGGTCAAATGGCAGCTCAATTATTTTTTTTGTGTGGTGTTTGGGTCACACCCGGCAGTGCTCAGGGATTACTTCTGGCTCCATGCTCAGAAATTGCAGAAATTGCAGGCACAGGGGACCATATGGGGCACCGGGATTCGAACCGATGACCTTTTGCATGAAAGGCAAACACGTTACCTCCATACTATCTTATTTCGTTGAGCACTCTCCAGACTGTTCTCCATAGGGGTTGGACTAGGGGGCATTCCCACCAGCAGTGGATGAGAGTGCCATTTGTACGGCATCCCCTCCAGCAGGGGCTGTTCCCATTATTTTTGATGTGAGCCATTCTCACTAGTGTGAGTGGTACCTCATTGTTGTTTTGATTTTGATTTCTCTGATGATAAGTGAAGGTGAGCATGTTTTCATGTGTTTGCTGATCATCTTTCTGTCTTCTTCAGAGAAGTGTCTATTCATTTCTTCTTCCCATTTTTTTATGACTTTATTTGGTTTTGGGGGGCTCAACTTTCTGAGTGCTTTGTATATTCTGGATATCAGCCCTTTATCTGATATGTTGAGTGAAAAGATTTTTCCCAGTCGGTTAACTGTCTTCTTGCGTTAAGGAGGGTTTCTTTTGCCATACAGAAGCTTTTTAGTTTGATGTAGTCCCATTTGTTTATGTTTGATGCCAAGGTTCTTGTCATTGGTGCTCCATCCTCGAAGATCTTTTTGATATATAGGTCTTCGAGTGTTCTACCTATTTTGTTCCCTATAAAATTTATAGATTTGGGTCTAATTTCTAGGTCTTTGATCCATTTTGAGTTGATTTTTGTATAAGTCGTGAGGTATGGGTCTATTTTGAATTTGAATTGAATGTAGTTTTCCAGTTGTACCAACACCATTTGTTGAAGAGACTTTCTTTGTTCCATTTCAAGTCCTTGGCTCTTTTGTCAAATATTAGTTGACTGCATATCTGGGGGTTCATGCCTGGAAATTCTGTTCTAACCCACTGGTCTGTGGTCCTGTTTCTGTTCCAGTACCACGCTATTTTTATCACTATGGCTTTATAATATAGTTTCAAGTTAGGTAAAGAGATGCCACCCAGCTTCTTGTTTTTCAATATGTGTTTGGCTATGTCAGGAGTGATTTTTGAGAGCATAGCCAAGAGCAACTCTTGAGTGTTACCGGGTGTGGCCCCAAAACAATACAAAACAAAAAACTACATTTACTATTAAATCAAGTGTAAATGTTAATGAGATACAAATGAAAAATATAATCTTATTCATTTCTTTTTTATTGAATTTATATCAGTTAAATGATTTACTATACCTGAAATAATTCCACATAGGGAAAAACATAGAACAAAAACTATTCAAATTACATTTTAGTGAAATAAAATCACATTTGTTTTTATGTTTCCTGATTGCTACATTTTAAAACATTATTTGGTGTATGTGAGATAGTGTATGTCTACCTAGGCATATTTATAGATGCAAAGCTGCTTCTCTAGAAATCTTCAACTAAATGCATGTATTTGAAGTTATTATTTAACTGAAGTTTTCAAAGAACGCAACTAGAATAAGTTCAGATAAATATTTTTTCAATTCTATATTTAAGTATTACCTCATTGTAAACAGATAAATGATTAGTCATCTCAATACACTGGAACATCTATAAGTAAAAATAAAAGTTTTAATCAGGATATAGATATTAATAACCTTATATAGTTTGACTAAATGCAAAGATCTTTATTTTTAATAATAATTTTTAAGCACATGGCTACAAAATGTCCATAGTTCAGTTTCTGTCAATGAATGACCACCATTTTTACCAGTGAAGCATTACCACCACCAATGTCCCCCATTTTCCTCCTTCTCCACCACTTACAGGCATTCTTTTTCTGTCTCACACTATGATGGCATGGTAGTTGTTACTGCAGTTATTTCTCTAACTGCACTCACCACTCTTTGTGGAAGGATTCATATCAAGGGCTGGTCTTTCCAGTCTTCATCTCTATTTTCTATGGGTAATATTGCAATATGTCTTTTATTTTTCTTAAGTCCCACAAACAAATGAGACTACTCTGTGTCTCTCCTTCTGACTATTTTCATGCAACATAATAGTCTCCATGGCCATTCATCTTCTTTTTTCCTGATAGCTGTATAGTATGCCATTGTGTAGATGTATCAGTTTCATTTGCTGCTTATCTGTTGTCAGGGATATGGGTTGTTTCCAGACTGATTATTATAAATAGTGATGCAATGGAGGCCATTTTGATATTATGGTTTTTTGTTCCTCAGGTATATCTCTGGAACTGGTATTGCTAGATATATGAGAGCTCAAGTTTGAGTTTTTTGAGGGATAGCTATATTTTTTAATGCAGGTGAGATTAGATATCATACCCACCAGCTGTGAATGAGAGTTTCTCACCATATCCACACCAGCACTGATCTCGTTTTTTTTTTTTTATGTGTGTGACAGTCTTTGTGGTGTGAGATGGTACCATGTTGTTTTGATTTGCATCTTTTTGATATTAGTTATGTGAAACATTTTTCATGTGCTTCTAGGCCATCTGTATTTCTCCTGTGAAAAAATATTTGTTCATTTTTCTCCCCATCTTTTGATGGGTTTAGATGTATTTTTCATATTAAGTTCTACCAGTAATATCTTAGAGATTATCTCTTATCTGATGGTTATTAAGTGAATAGTTTCACCTATTCCATGTTTGATTTTTGTATCCTAGTTGCTGTTTCTTTTAAAATGAAGAAGCATCTCAGTTTATTTTAGTTTGTTTATCTCTACTTACATTTGTTTGGATAGTGGTGTTTCCTCCTGGAAGATGCCTTTAGTTTCAATGACATGTAGTGTTTTGACTATTTTTCTCTTACATACTTTATAGTTTCAAGTCTGATATCAACATCTTTAGCCCATTTTTATTTGACCTTTGTGTATGGTATCAAATTGAAGTCTGAGTTTGCTTTCTTACATGTTTCTTACCAATTTCCCCAACACCACTAGTTGAAGAGGCTTTACTTGCTCCATATTGTGTTTCATGCCTTTTAATCAAAGATTAATTGATTGTATATCTGGGTTCTTCCTCTGAATCTCATTTTATTCCATTGATCTGTGTATCTGACTTTATTGCAATACCATGCTTTTTTTATAATTATTGCTTTGTAGTACAATTTAAAGTTGGGAATAGTGATGCCTTTTGTCTTCTTTTTTCTAAGGGTTGCTTTAGCTATTCGTGGGTATTCATTATTGTAAATGAATCTCAGGAGTGTTTAATTCTCTTCTTTGAAGAATGCTATGTATATCTTAATAGAGAGTGAATCAAATCTGTATAAAATTTTTGGAGTGTTGCCGTTATAATAATGTTAATCTTCCCAATTCATGAACAGCATATATGTTCCCATTATCTTGTGGCTTCTTTTTATTTTTGAAAAAAATATAATTAAATGAACTCCAAGGTATTTAAATTTCTGTGGTAGTATTGTAAATGGAATTGTATATTTTGTTTGTTTTTTTTTTGTCCTCACCCGATGATGCTCAGGGGTTACTCCTGGCTATACACTCAGAAATCGCTCCTGTCTTGGGGGACCATATGGGATGGATGCCAAGGGATCGAACTCTGGTCCATCCTAGGCTAGTGTTGACAAGGCAAATGTCTTACCACTGCATGCCACTGCTCCAGCCCCAGATTGCATTTATAATGTATGATTCTTCTCTGTAATTATTTGTGTATAAGAAGGCCATTATTTTTGCTTGATTAATTTTGTAATCTGACACTTTGCTATATGAATCTATTATATCTATCATTTTTTGGTAGAATGTTTAAGATTTTCTAAATATAGTATTATGTCATCTACTAATAGTAAGAGACTTACTCCTTTCCTATCTAAATGCCTTGACATCTTTTTCTTGCCTAATTGCTATTGTAAGTACTCCAGTACTATATTGAATAAGAGTGATGAGAGGAACAAGCCTTTTATTTGCCAATTTTAGGGGAGATTCTTTCAGTTTTTTTCCATTGAGAATATTTGCCTTGGGCTTGTGGTAAATGGCCTTGACTATTGAGAAAAGTTTGTTTCATCCCCATCTTGTTGCAAGTTTTTATCATGAATGTGTGTTGAAACTTTTTAAATGCTTTCTCTGCATCTATCTATCTATCTATCTATCTATCTATCTATCTATCTATCTATCTAATCTATCTATCTATCTATGGTGATGTGGTTTTTATTTTTCCTTTTGTTGATGTTGTGCATTACATTGATTGACTTGCAATGTTTAACTTTCCTTGATCCCTCAGAATGAATCCTACCTGATAACAGTCTATGACCTTCTTGATGAGGCATTGAATCTTATTTGCTAGAATTTTGGTTAAGACCTTTGTATCTGTTTTCATCCAGGATATTGGTCTCTAGTTCTCTTTTCCATGGCATCTCTGATTTTGATATCAAAGTAATGTTAACTTTGCAAAAAAACTCTTTGGAAATGCTTCTGTTTCTTCAATTTTCTGGAAGATCCTAAAAAGGATTGGCAGTAGGTCCTCTTGTAAGTTTTGAAAGCATTCATTCCTGAATCTACTGGGCCTTTTGTTTGGTGGGAGACTTTTGATTATTAATTGATGAATTTTAATTTCATCAATCATCATGGATCTGTTCAAATATGCTAGATCATCTTGGTTCAACATTTTGAGTTATGAGTCCAAGAATTTATCCATTTCTTCCACATTTTCTTGCTTTGTGGTACAGTTTCCCAAAGTAATCTCTTAGTACCCTTAAATGCAAAAGATATTTTGAGAGAAAATATCTTCGAGGAAATATAGTTGATTTCACTGGAAGTTGAGAAATAGGGTTTAAATTGTTTCACAAATGTTAATGAGACAACTATATAATGACTGAATCGAAGTTTAAAATGGTCCAACAACATGTTGCACAGGTTTTTGATTCAGCTATATTCGATCTGTATTTCAGTTATTTAAGTTGTTTGTTGTTATATAATTAACACTTGCTAATAACTTGGGCTCAATGTGATTAATGGACCTTTCTTTCCACCAATTTGTTTTCTGTGCTACAGGAAGAAAGACAAAGCCTCATCATGAAAAACATAATTAAGGCAAGAACAATGATTGTATAAAGAATTAAAGCAAATCTGTCCAAATAGCTTCAGAGCAAGTCCATAAGGAGCCTAGATTACTCGCTTAAAGTTGCTTTTGTCAAGGAACATGGGAGAAAAGCTTAGTGCACATTCCAGAGAGATTTAATTTATTTCAGCGAAAACCTTTCCAAGATCACTGATTTGTTTAATGTGCCTAAAGCTGAGTGAACTCTTAGGGGCACTTCTAAGGAGCAACATATCATTATCCTCTTTGCCAAATATGTTTATTTATTATTGAATTCAAACAATGTACTTATTTTTCTGGCCTCAGGACAGACATTATTCTTTAAGCCACTAAGAAAAATCCCAGCTATTCTGATTTAGCATTGGATGTTGGAAATTAAATGCTCACACAAGCACAAAACCCTCTGCTCTCTAGGAGATAAAGTACTTGCAAAGTCATATAGACCGTATCTGGTGCTATTCAGCAGGTGTTCACCTTTAGTGAACAAAGGGACATCTGAATTCTGCCTCCCAGACACCTGAGTACAAAGTGAATTAGCAAACATGGGCTTAGATAAAGGGCGTGATTGTCCAAGTCCTTTTCTTATGCCTGCCACAAAAACCCACCAGAGTTACACCATTGGGATGTCTTTTTCCATTGTCAATGGGAAAGGCTAGTAGGCAGAACAAATAACCACAGAAACTTTAGTTTGGTTTGCTGTTCTACCTAAGTTCTTTGAACAATCTTAGAGATGGAGTTTATGCCTATTTTGTTGAATATAGATCTCTTCCCTGAGCCTCACACATTTCTTGCAAGTATTCTTTGAATTCTTTGTATCACTGGAATGATAGAGAATTTTAAAATATTATCAGTATAAAGGTAATTAATAAAATGAGCTCTCCTACTGACTGAACAGATTATACTATTCCTTTTTGAACAATTTAAAAAATCAGGAGGAAAGAAAGTATCATGGAAAATATCTCAAAAATGTAGGCCAGGTATGAACCTACTATCTCATTATTTTCATACCTCTTAAGGACTGTCTCAAATTGTTTCATTATATTGGAGTGTGAACGTGGATATAAGTACTGAGAACCTGCAAGGCATGAACACTAGGTTCATTCCCATCTCTAAGATAGTTGTCAAGTTACACTTGAATTCTGTAACGTTGGATATTGTCTTTTTGGTCTGAAGTTTTCAGAAACTTACAGTTCTCAAACTGTCATAAGGCTGTACTTTATTCCAGGTACAAAAATCATTTGACTTTCATTTTTAGTCCAGATCCTTTGTATTTTGTCATAGAACACTTTATGAAGAAGATAAATAATGGAATACAAAGTTCTTATAAAGAATAATGCTTCAAGAGACAATTCCAAGTTCTTTTTTTTTCAATATGGATGCTTCATGAATTTGTGTGTCATCCTTGCACAAGGATCCTATATCTTCTCTGTATTGTTCCAATTTTAGTATATGTGCTGCTGAAGCAAGCATGACAATTCTAATTTCTACAGTGTAAGGTAAAGGAAAGGAAAAGGCAATGATAATATCTAGGAAAGCAAAATGAGGGTTCATGTCTATGCCTTGTATGCAGTCAACTCCTAGATATCTTTAGCACCAGATACTCCCTATAATACCATTGTAGAATTTATCTCTGGATATCCCCCAAATACTTCTGAGTGTCCTAGAGAATTTCAAGTACCCAGAAGGAAGTCTCAAGCTCAAGGATCTGGAGAGATACAGATCTAGAAGTAAATGCTAATGCATAAAATAATCCACACAGTGAAAGGAGGTAAAAGTTGGTTCAGGAATTCCAACACAAGCTTTCTGCTCTTAAGCGGCAGTTAAGTCAGTGGAGGAAACTCGATCATTAATGCAAAGCCTTCCTGAGACCCAGACTTTTTATTAGCAAGAACCAGACCATCCTGGGGTGGAGAAAAAAATAACTAGTAAGGTGGAACCCAGTAATCAAAATTCAAAATCAGACCACCCCCTTTGTAAGGTAGGAGCCAGTTAATCCAACATAGTACTAAGGGTACAAAAAAACACTGCATCCTCAGGCCTTGCTTCTGAATCTGAATGGCTTAGAATCACCAAGAGGGATCCATAGACATGAGTTAGGATAACCTCTACACACACACACACACACACACACACACACACACACACACACACACACACACACACACGA
>PVKC010009246.1:14983-27296 GCA_004027635.1 Crocidura indochinensis
CAAAAAAAAAAAAAAAAAAGGTAGCTTGTTTGCTTGTTCTCCATATAAGGTAGAAGACTGCCAGAGTACATCTGTTTCAACCTCAACCTGGTTTGGGTTATTTCATTCACAAACCTGATAGTTTTGTAAGTAATAACAGCACAGTAGTTTTAATGCTTCATATAATGGCCTCACATTTTGGGAGACTTTCCAAGTGATGATAAAGGGACCCAGAATTTTTCAGTCAACCGTCCAGCAGTTCTATTCCATGGTCCAAGATTGTGCTTCTGTTCAGAACTTGTACTCAGGATCACTAGAACTACCAGTGTGAATTGCTCAGGGCCTCCAGACTAACAGTCAGCAGAGTTTGAGAGCACCAGAGTCATTCAGAAGTTGCTTGGAGACCATATGGTCCCAGGGATGAAACCTAGGTCAGGGGTATGTATGGTCTATATAGCCCTGTGCTACAGCCCAAGGACTAAGCCCCACTGCTTTATGAAATAAATTTGGTATAAAATCTGTAATTATTGTGCAATGAACTATAATATGAAATACTTCCCTCTGATATTTTAGAAAGCATGAATCATCAAGACTAATATGTTTTTAAAAACATTTAAGTTTGGGAATGCTTTTAAAATAATGCCAGCTAAATATTTACCTATGCATTTGTACTCTCAGCTCAATTTATACAATAGATATTTATAGTTTATTTGTTGAATAAACCTAAAATAAGATAAAATATTAAAAATACAGATGTATTTCCAAAGTGTTACACACAAATGTACCACTCTAGGTTAAAAGAGTGTCTTTAACTTAAAATAGTTTACATATACTTAAATTTTTTTTATTATGTAAATACTTGTAAACTATTTATACATACAAACATGAATAGAGACAAGTGTTTAGCATTTTTTAATATATTTGCAACTATAATCATTTTGTCACTCATACCCAGCAGTTCTCAGGGTTTACTCCTGGCACTGGACTCAGAGTTCACTCCTGGTAAGTCTAGGGAACCATATTTAGTTGTCAGTGAATGGATCAGTGTCAGAAGAGTGCATGGAAAGGAGTTTATATGCAATACTACCTCACTGGTACCTCTATTTCTGTTATTAAAGAAACATATTTCTCTCACTGATCAGAAGTTTTAAACAGCTGTCATACCAATTAAATATATGTGCCATTCTTTTTTGGGGGAGGAGGGAGTTTTGGGCAACACCCAGTGACGCTCAGGGGTTACTCCTGGCTATGCACTCAGAAACTGTTCCTGGGGGCCTGGAGAGATAACACAGCGGTGTTTGCCTTGCAGGCATCCAATCCAGGACTTAAGGTGGTTGGTTCGAATCCCAGTGTCCCATATGGTCCCCCGTGCCTGCCAGGAGTTATTTCTGAGCAGATAGCCAGGAGTAACCTCTGCCGGGTGTGGCCCAAAAACAAACAAACAAAAAAAAAACTGTTCCTGGTTTGGGGGACCATATGTGACGCTGGAGATAGAACTGGGGTCCATCCTAGGTTAAGGCGTGCAAGGCAGATGCTCTACCACTTATGCCACAGCTCCAACCTTGCCATTCTTAAATATAAATGTCAGCAATGTTGTTTTCTAATGCAAACAAACAAGAGAAAGGCCAACAGTATTCAACATTAAAAATGTTTATTTTTTTATTTTTTATTGAGACCATTGTGAAATACAATCCTTTCACAGTTGTATTTCAGGCAATTAGTGACAATGAATTAGGGCCATTCCCAATACCAGTATTGACCTCCCTCCACCACTGTGGAGTGAACTATAATATGAAATATTCTACATGCATCCCATATCTCCACTCATAGCTCCCAGGGCTACCAGTGTAAAAGGTCCATTTTGTGTTTAACTTGTCGTAGTTTGGGTCTCTTCTTTCTGTTGTTGTTGACATTGGGGTGGGTATTTAAAATTGATTTTTTTCCACTCAATGGTCCTGAGATCACTTGGCCCCTGAGTCCAATCCACATTTTTTCTTTGCTCAATTTGTAGGAAGACATAGAAATTTGAGACATCAAAATCACTAACGTTCTATGGTTCTATGAAAAAGGTGGGAGCCTCGACCTAGAATATACATAAAATTAAAAAAAGAAAAAACGTGGGGAGGGTAGATGTGACTTTTTTTTGCATAGGCACCACAAATGTTGGGAAAATTAGAAAGGAATTTCCATTGGCATAAGAGATACAAGGTATATCCACCCATGAAGCAAAATGTCAAAAGACTGACTACAGGCTCCAGACTTGTTGGTTGCCCAACCCCAATGCCTCTCTTTATAGTCCCAGAGAAATTTCTGCTCAGTCGTTGTCAAAGTCAGTCTTCTGTAGTTAGCAATATTGGATTATGCATAGGTCCTAGGATAAAGTCTTTCTTTGTAGTCCCAGGACAAATTCTGCTTAGTCGTGGTTATTGTAGTCAGTCTTGTGTACTTAGAGATCTTGGTTCCTACACAGATCTGAAGACAAAGCATCTTCTGATTTCATTTCACAGTTGGGTGGTGAAGTAAGGCAACCTATCCGTAGATGAAGATGTTGTTGTTTCTGCCTCATCATCAGGGTGTCTTATTGACCTACTCTGGAAGGGTGAGTGCTAGGGCAACATGGCCCTCCCCTAGGGGGAGTTGGATTCCTGGTACTGGTGCCATAAACTGTGCAGGTGTTTAGATTTAACAAACTTGGATTTTGTCTCACCTCTGTTAATAATTTCTTAGATTTGATTCTTGTTAGAGAAACTGACAAAACTTTGGAAGTTGCTTCAAACAATTTCATGATTTAAATATAACGTTTCTTTCCTGTCACATGTCATCGGTGTCACTGAATTATTCTGGCTGTGATCTATAATAGTTACTTTTGAAAAACTTACATAGAATAACAACTGGATAAGCACTTCAGCCTTTATTTCAGACCTCTTCTATTTTAGCTTATTTTCTCAGCACACGTGGAATAATTGTTGAAAAGAAATGAGTGAAAAGGGGCAATGCCAGCAAAGTACTGGCACCAAGGACAGGCTTCTTCTGAGGATGCTCAAAGTGGCATGCGAATGAGTTATATCTAATTGAAGACAGCTAAAGACAGCTGGAATTGTGCATATAAGAAGCATGCTCCCTGCTCCAATTTCTCAATTCCCTAAAAATGGAAAATAACCCTAGCAGTTGCCCTGGAGTTGAAAGCAGTCCTTATACCCAACTCCATTTCACAAGGTCTTTTTCTGATGCACATGCCAACAAAATGATTTTTCAAAATGATGGTATTGATGTTATGCTACTGGACTGCAAAATTCCTTTCTTCAAATATTAACATTTTACTTGATCTGCCATTTCCTCCCACATCCTATACCTCTTTCTAAAAATGGCATAACCTCACTGGGATATACAGCTTCACAGACCGTAGGTTTTATATGCCCCAAATCATAGCTTATTTCTTGATTTTCTGTCTTGTATCAACTGAATTATTTCCCAGACATCCATACTTATGAGAATATGAGAAACGTAGTTTCTTCCCAAATGAAAGTGATGAGCAGGAACTAGTGAAAAGCAGGCAAATTAACATAAAACCAGTTCAATGCTGGATATCCTGTGATCTACTACTGGAAAGGTAACAGTATTTCTATTGGCCTTGGAATATGCTGAGCAACAGGGAAATAGGAAACTGTGTGCTTGCTGCATAATTGATTATATAACTCCTCCAGGAATCAAAAACAAAAAATGTCAACATTTGCAAATCCTAAAATATACATATAAATGTACATAACCTACATATCTTAAAATAACAGAATAATGGTGATGCTGCACAGACTCTAAAGCCACATAATATCTCCCACAAATGATAAAACATACAATTTCAAACATAATTAAGCAAACATCAAGTTATTTGTGGTATTTATTCTGGATATAATATATGAGAAAATTTATATAAAAAGGGATAGTGATTAGAACAAATCTTGCATCGAAAAGGAATGTAATGGCATAGATCACTCTTGGCCACACTGTATAGGGAGGAAACAAATTGGAGAGGAAGAGATAAATACTAGAAGAGAAATAATGGGGCTTAGGAGTCAACGGGTCACAGTACATCAATGTTGATAGAGCTAAATTTCCAAACACAGTGAATAACACTGAACTGAAAAAGGTTCTTTTCAAGATGGCAGGCTGTCATAGGGGACAATTATGGGAGGAACCCTGAAACATTGATGGAGGACAGTTAACACTGATAGTGGAAGTGGTGGTGCAAAATTTCTCGTATTCCTCAACTCAACTATGGAAAACTATGTGAATCAAGGTGCTATAATAAAACAGAATTTTTTTTGTTATTGGGTCACACCCGGCAGTGCTCAGGAATTACTCCTGGCTCTATGCTCAGAAATTGCTCCTGGCACACTCGGGGGACCATATGGGATGCCAGGATTTGAACCACTGTCCTTCTGCATACAACACAAATACCTTACCTCCAAGCTATCGCTCCAGCCCCGACAGAATTTTTTAAATACTTAAAAATTCTTGTATCCAATAATTTTTTTCAAACAACAATAGTATACTTATGAAACCAGGAGTCTCAATGAATAACAGGTAAGTTCTTAGAAAACTTGCCTCTGAACAAAAGGGGAGAAAAATTCCTAGATATCCCTCTTCAATTAACATGCACTCTATCTGGACGTGAATTGATTGGGTTTTTAATTGAACCTGTCAAGGCCCAATTAGAAATGTTTTATAATTTCTCAAAACAAAAGATGGTTAAGACACTTTTCCCTTCCCTCCACCTCATTGAGCATCAGCTTTTCAGGGGTTTCCACAGGGACATCCAGACATTGCAGGGTAAAAGTATTTGGGAGGCAGAGCAGCGACAAGGGGCACAGAGCAGGGGCCAGTTGTCTGAAGCCAAGGCACAGCTGCACAGAAGCAGCACATGGGAGCTGCTCTGGGCTCCTTGGGGAAAACGATGCACCAGGACCTGCCAGTCGCCTCTAGTTGCTGTGGCAATGCAGTTCAGCTCAGGGTGCTTCATACACAGAGCCAAAGGTTCTGCCACTCTGGAGAAAGGAATACGTTTACATAGTCCAGTATCAGAGTTGCAAGGCAGGTCATCTGGGTGGATCTGAAGCTGCCAGACAGCAAATAGGTAAATACCCAGGCTTCCAACAAAACAAACCACTGGACGTAACCCAGTTGCTATAATGCATATGTGGCTACCAAGTGCTTGAAATGTGACTGGTCTAAATGGAAACGTACAAGTTGAAAATGCCCTCCAAAACTAAGTACCAAACAAAACCACTGTAAACTATCTCATTAAGATTTTTTATTCATGAATACTGACATCGTGACTCTGTTAAGTGAAATAAAATATTCTAATTAAACATCAAAATAAAAAATCGTTAGGTATATGATTTTTCCTTTCTTTGTTCGTCCATCAGTTCCCTCCCTCCCTCCTTAATCACTTACTCTCTAAAATCCCTTCCTCACTCTTTCTATCATGCCTATACTGGATTAGGTGTTCTGTCGTTTGCTTCACTAAATGAAATAATTGAGACTTGGTGCTCTATTTAATTTCCAGGCAAATATCCTATTGCTAAGCCTGGCTGGGTACAGTATTGTCTAGTTCCCCCACGAGAATCTATGGTATGCAATTTTCTCATAAATCTGCTGAATATTTTAAATAAACTTCCTCAACAGTCTCTCCCTAAAGAGCTCATATTTTGTTACCCTCTTACTTCCATGTGACTGAACAGTTACATTAGCCTTCATGTCAGGCCCTACTGTTCTTACTTTCTTGTTAAAAATAAATGTTAATGTTTCTGTCTACATTTAAGCTGCCAAAGGGGAGCCCTAAAGACCATCTCAGTGAGGACATCTGAAAGATTCTTAAAACACCTCATTCTTTTCAATGGCAGGAAGAATGTTCCATAAATATGAGGAGTGTTTTAAATATAGATTTAAAATTAATGTACCGTCACATATTTCCAAATAAATATAGAGGGTAGAATATGGACAGCAGACTGAAGAAACATATGTGTGTATTGAACTGGAGTTACAGCTCAGCAGCAAAGCACTAGTCTTGCATATGTAAGCTCCTAAGTTCACTCTCCATCATGGCCAAAAAGAGCCCACTAGTAATAAGCATGTGCATATTAACTATTGTAAATTAAAATGCAGTCAATATCATGGAGCTCAAGTTAGATTTTCAGGGGTTGAGTCCTGAATAGACTTCTAACAAGCTATGTAACCCTGAGCAAGTCTTTAATCACAATACACTAAGTTTCTGCTTCCCAATTTGAAATTTTCAGTGACAATTAAAGCATTTCCTTAGATAGTTAGGAAAAGGCATTGCACATATAGCAAGGGAATGTTGTTTGAGGAAACAGAGGACAAAGTTTGATATTCCAGCGAATAGCTATGATCTGGAGAGCTGTAGATATAGAGAATAAGATTGAAACAAAGAGACAGGGATCAGATAGCGCTAAGCACAGAAATACATATAGAACTTTAAATCCTTAATGAGAAACATTACTTACAATATATTCACAACAGAAGTACCTAGAACTGATAGAGTGGTATCATACATTGTTGAAAATTACTATTTTAGGAATATTTCAGTAGATATATCATTAAATATTAACCATCAATTCTATCTGCAATCCATGTGTGCAAAAATCCACCCATATATCCTGATTATGAATCAGACTATGACGAAAGGAGGACCCTAGCAATGAATGATTGGGTAATTAAAAACACTAAGATATAATTCAAAGAAGTTACTATGCTCTAGCCCAATAGTAGCCCAGAAAGCAAGAGGACAACCCCCTTTGTGGACACAGGAACTAGGGCTGATAAGGTTTGCCTGTGCCTGCACCATACCAGAGAAGACTGGATCCACACAAAGAGAGGCTCTAGCAGGAACAAGAAGTTGTGATAAGATTATTAAGGTGGGCCTGCCCCTAATTTCAGAGCTCTTCCCTTGAACAAGACCCAAGCAAAATGCAATTAATATACAAAACAGGCACCCAGTAGTAGCAGACTGGGAAAAACCAATAAAAAAATCTTTGCAAAAATAAGTGACACTACTTCCTGTTCTTAGGGGCTACTGACATCTCAATTTAGGATGTGTGATTTTTTTTTACTTTATTGGGTGACCTTGGCTTTCTCCCCTCTGGAGAAGCCTAGTTCTCTACTGAATGTGTTAATCTCTCTCCTAATAATCCTTAAATAAATCTATTTATTGTCACTATTCATCTCCCTTAAATTATTTCCTCTGATGCTAGGTGATAAACCCGAAAAGAACCTGGGCAGAGGTTTGAAGCTTCCCTTCCCTACTAAAAGCAATTCTTCACACCAGCCTACATTCCATGGCTCCCTGTGAAATTAAGCAGTGGGAAATAATTCCTGCAGCCTATTGATCAAGTGGGATTGGCCACAGTCTTTTAACTATGCCTAAAACAACTAGTAAAATGCAAGTGTCTACTATTGCATAGATGCTTATAGCAGACTTTGTGAGCTCTACTCTTGGAAGAAGACTTGACTCAGTGAAACCAAAGTGGGTATCAGGAAGACAGCAGCCTCCCCCTGGAAGCTAATACACTGTATCAGCTCATATCATTCATCATTAATGCAGTAAAATCAAATTACAGTGGAGACCAAAAATATCAAAAATAATAGCAATATGTATTTGGCCTGAGTACGATCATCATTTTGTTTGTTTGTAGGAGCATACCGAACAATGGTCGGGTTTTACTTCTGGTTCTGCACACAGAGATGACTCCTGCTGGGGCTCTGAAATTCATTCATAATTACCAGGCTAGAATCCCAGTAAGCCACACAAAAGCAAATGTTTTACCCACTCTACTATCTTGTTTTTCCGAATCAAGTTTTTCCGAACAAAATAGATCAGACACAGATGGATTCAATAGTGAGTTCTTTCAAAACAAGGTTTAGGAGAAGAGATGAGCAAAGTCTTCTTCAAAGAAGAAATGCCAAAAGGCACATGAAATTATGTGCTATATCATTTGATCATCAGGGGAAATATAAATCAAAGCAGCGCACCACAGAGACTGGTATACATCAAAAAGTATCCCAAAATGGAGAAAAGATATTTCCCTCTCATCCTGTGTTTCTTATATTACTATCCACTGTAGCACAAAACTGTAAAGAACCAGAGTCCACAGTTATTGGATAAATAAATTGTACAAAGAATGAAATACTACTCAGCCAGAAGAAAAAGATAAAGTCAAGCAATTTGCTCCAATATGGAGAGACCTGGAGAGTGTCATGCTGATTGAAGTTAGTCAAAGGGAGAGAAAGATCTACACAGAATGTTTTCTCTCATTTGTGGAATATTTGAAAAAGCCACTATAATGGAATAATTAATATTTATAGAAAATGAGAACTGGTATTGAATATGAAACCCTTCAGGGGCTGGAGGACAGGACAGGAGCAAGGGAAAGGGTGATTGGGAAACACCTATGCAGTAGGACAACATTCAGCCTGAAGGAGGTGGTGTTATCAGCACAGTACAGTAAATCACAGTGAAAAAATTTATATTTAGAAAGTACCTTTTATACCAAAATGGACACAACAGAAGCACTTGGTGTTGAAACTGTATGACCCAATCACGAATAACTTTTAATTTCACAACCACTATATGAAAATATCATTTAAAATAATATACATAGACAATTCAAATATTGGGAAAATCTCAGCTACCTTGTGAAACCCCTAAACTTTTTTGAACACTCTTAGTTTATCTAAAAATTTGGAATAAAACAAATCCAGGACAGGTTTAATGATGAAATTAATTGAAGTTAAATAAAACCATACATGAGAATCAGCTAGCATGTTATTTAATAGAATACCTAGGTGGTGTAGAAATGTTATCTTTTTTCTATTTCTAATATCATCACTTTCTCATTATATTCTTAGACTATATTCCAGGAAAATACCCCTATGAAAATCAAGATTTATTCTCAATACCATGGAACTTTTATAATACATACTTTAATTACTAAATTTCTCAGAGTCGAAACTACAAAATCTCACATTAAATTAACTGTCAGTAGTTTTTTTGTTCAGCAAGATTTGAATCTTCAACTATGATCATTTTTGTTTTGTTTTGGGGCCACACCCGGTGACACTCAGGGGTTACTCCTGGCTATGCGATCAGAAATCGCTCCTGGCTTGGGGGACCATATGGGAAACCGGGGGATCGAACTGCGGTCCGTCCTAGGCTAGCGCAGGCAAGGCAGGCATCTTACCTCCAGCGCCACTGCTCGGCCCCTTCAACTATGATCTTAACATAAAATAGTACCCAATATAAGATAGATCAATGGTATGGAAAAAGCCAATCAATAATAAACCCTAGGTACTAGAGTACTAGCATGAGATAGCCAGGTCTTAGAGGATGGGGTTAGAGGAGAAAAAAAGTTTACTCAAAATAAGCAGGTCTGGAGCAAGTGAGGATTACTAAAGCAGTAAATCTGCACCAAAACCATTGGTGGCGGGAATATTGCACTTGGTGAAGGGGGGTGTTCTGTTTATGACTGAAACCAAACTACAAACATTCTTGTAATTATGATGTTAAATAAAGATTATATATAAAGAAGAAAAATTGCACATGGATGAATAGAAAAAAAAACAACAAAAGGAACTGGCAATCACCAAGTACAGGAATAAGGGTGAGAGAAAAGAAAGGTGAGGAAGAGAGATATAAGGTAAGAGTAGTGTTGTGGGACCATTGGAGGTAGTGCTGTGACGTAACTTTGTATATTAATACAGGAAACTTGAACACTATTGTAATCTTATTACAAAAACTATAATACAGTTTAAAATTATTATCCAACCTAATTATCTTTGAAGACTGTAACTCCACTGATTAATAAAGTGCTTAGCAACACTACCAGAGCAGTAGAGAGTAAGAAAAATAGAATGCCTGTCTTGAAGGAAGGGAGTGTGGGAGGAATGAAGTGAGTGGCATTGGTTGTAGGAAGGTTGCACTGGTGAAGGGTTGTTTTGTTTTGTTTTTTTTTTTTGACTGAAACCCAACTACAAACATGTTTGTAATCATGGTGCCTAAAAAAATCTATTTATAATAGAAATATACAACAGAAAATAATATCAGGCTGTAGTTAAAAGTTTTATTTCTTCAGAAAGTCACTGAGTACCATTTTCAGCCTTAATTTTTACATAAAGTTGGATTTATGGTCTTGCATTTTTAATAACGTGTGAATCTATTTTTTTTAGAAAAATGATATCTCTAAACTTTATATTATATCTGCTATGGCTTTCTTATGAAGAATATCCCCCTAAAGTGCATGCTAAAATGTTTTCTATATTTAAATAATTCATTTACAATATTAATGTTGTATTACCTATTCAAAGTAACTGAAATTAATTAGCACTGATTCACGAAAATTCGGATGCTTCTCTTGAGACTAACTCAGTAAGCTTGAGAGAGGTTTCTCTATTTTGTTGTTTCCCTAACCAACCCACAAGCCAAAAAATATCTAATAAAACAGAATTACAGGAACAATTATGTATATACAAAACTTTTGTGACTCTAAAATGAAGTGGCCTTGGGCTGTCAACTAGTCCATTCTTCATATTAAAATATTATTAAACCACAAATCAAACTGACCCAATAGTAAAGTCTTATGCAGTTATACCAACATGTACAGAATGTTAGCATATGGTATTGTGTCTTTTTATATGTTTATTAAATATTTATATGACAACCTCTCTTAAATGGCTGATAAAATATTTAACATCATCCTTATTCTGTACTTGATTAAAATCAGACATCAAATTATTAAGTAAAATATCTTAATTTAGGAAATGTGAAATGAAATCAATAGAATCACATTCAACAGAGATCATGATTTTTTCTACAGAGAGTTAAAGAGCTGGGACAAGTATGCCCAAAGTTGAGGTGCAGAAAAATACCAAGACAGGAAATGTGCTCCAAATTATCAACTTTTGGGGCCAGAGAGATAGCATGGAGGTAAGGTATTTGCCTTGCATGCAGAAGAAAGGTGGTTCTAATCCCAGCATCCCATATGGTACTCCAAGCCTGCCAAGAGCAATTTCTGATCATAGAGCCAGTAGTAACCCCTGAGTGCTCCCGGGTGTGACCCCCCAAAAATTTATCAACTTTTTTTTAATCTGAGGATCACAACAGCCCTTCTCAGTGCTTTGTGCTCAGGAATCATTTCTACTTATACTGAGGAGTCTATGTGATAGAGACTGATTTTTAAGGCAAGTGCCTAACATATATACTCTTTCTCTGGCCCTTACCTCATATTCTTATTGAATATTCTACAAAAGTACTACTGAATTCCTGTTCATGAGAAAACAGTTCCTTGAAAGCAAAATGAACATTGACATCTTAAAGACAACATTTTAAGTACAAATTAGTTTTGAGTATAGAGTTTTGGGCTTTGATGGGAAGGGTTGTATTAATAGGGCTGGTTTTCTTGATTACTTATTTTTGGTCATTAATTTCCACTTTCCTCAAAAGTCCTTTGAGGATATTCACTTGTGGAACAATTTGTTGTCGTTTGTACAGGCCTATGGTCACAGGGTCTTCTCTCACATAGGAATGTGAACTTCCACCCAAGATGCCTATCTAGTATCCTTTGAAAATCAAGTAAAACCTACATGAAACAAACAGAAAAAGGCAGGACAATATTTCTCTAGGCCTTCTCTCTTCTTGTCATAATAAGGTTATGCCAAGCCAGTATAAGTGGCAATTCTAACTTAAAAGTGTCAACAAGATGTGATTTAATAATATATAATTTAGCTCAGAAAGGAAAAGTGAGTCTTTCCAATTTGTACTAAATTAAACTCACAAGTCCAGAGATCTATGCACAGTTAGACATAAAATTCTCCAATTACAGACCTCAGAGTTTATATATGAGTTTACTCAGGATATCCTCCTCCTGATGCAACTAGCCACTTGAGGTTATTATTTCATCAAACAGTATTCCTTTTTCCCTAACCCAAAACTAACAGTCTGATTCTTAAGAACATGCCTAAGTATAATTGCAAGAGACCTCTTCTGTGATATTTATAAAGATGCCTGAGTTACAAGCATTAGGATATTCAAACAGAGAATAAAACAAGGATAGAAAAAATGAATAAAAGTCACAACGCTTCAGAGTAAATAACTCCATGTAAATTGCTTTATATACACAATCATGCTCTGTTCTATATATGTTATTTTCTCTTGTTCATGCTACTATTATTATAATTAAATTAGGGGTGGGGAAAAGTTTTTTTCTGCCACGGGTCATTTGAATTTTTATATCATATGTGAACCATAAAATACAGGAATATAGGC